>CM028905.1:14840573-14928755 GCA_016801885.1 Toxotes chatareus | reverse complement strand
TCCAAATATGCAGTGTGACTGGTTGGACTGGGTCTCAGTCAGACTAAAGTTCACATGCTGAAGTGTTATTAAGACATGAATCCTCCTCATGACTCCCAGTGTGAACACACACACACTCTGCTGCTGTTTGATGTTTTCATTATTATTGATTATTGATCAGTTGAATCAGCTGAGCTCCAATGGAACTAAATTCTCCATTTCAACAGTGATGTCTTCAACGCAAACATTCAGGCTTCACATTAATGTGGATGGAACTGGACTGTTCACAGAGAAACTACCATGATCACTGCCCTCCAGTGGTCCCTGTCAGTAACTACAACTCTGAACACACCACACAGACAGTCTTTTCCTTGTTCCTGTCAGTACTCATGCTGCAACATTTAGAATCAGCTGGAGAGTCTTTAGATAATAATAGATAATAATAGAATTGCAATAGTCCAGCCTAGAAGGAACAAATGCATGGAGCAGTTTTTCTGCATCATTCTGAGACAGGATGTTTCTGATTGTTGTCATATTAAGGAGGTGAAAAAAGGCAGCAGTCCTTGAAGTTTCTTTGATGAGGGAGTTAAAGGACAAGTCTTGATCAAAAATAACTCTGAGGTTATAAATGACCTTTTAAGTACATCGGACAAAGAACTTGTCTCTGTACTTGTCATATCTTAATGTTGCATTGGACACCACCAGGCCTGGACTGGTAATTGGGCATACCGGGCACTTTCCTGGTGGGCAGTCCTAGGGGCCGATGCTGTGTTTTTTGTTTGTTTTTTTTAACCGGCCCGCAATTTATAGGGGGTGGCCCATTGGTCCATCTTCGATATAGACAGTGGACTAAACCAATCAGGATATAGTAGCTTACCAGAGCAGCCCCACCCCTTTCTCTGCACTGATCCCCGCCAGTTTCATAGTGTTGAGCGTGGGAACATAGAGAAGTGGAAGAAAGGAGGTGCAGAGAAGTTGCGGGCTAAAAAATTAAAAAATCTCGCTATAGGCGCTGCAAAATGTGCTAAAATAACAGACATATTCTCTGGAGGGGCTGCTGTAGCCTCCACGTCCTCTGCAGCCCAGGTTGAAGGTACAGGGAGAGGAGCAGCCAGAGACTGTTGACAGGGAACCCGAGGGACAGAGTGACCAAGGAAGTGTAGCACAGGCACAGCAGGTATCAGGTAGTAATGTTAAGATAATACCGGGACTTTTAGGTGATGGACAGGCATGAAAATCGCTGACCTTTCGCCGAAATTCGCCGTTTCGAAGCCCAAACAGGTGACCTACGTGTAGAATTACATGAGAATGGTGAGCAGTGAATAATGTTAGTTCCTGTCGCAGCAGTTAAATTGTGTTTTGTTTTCGTTCCGTGTGAGTTTTTTTCTACAGTATCACTGCAGTTAGTCTGAGATTTTTCTGCTTATTATCAAAAAATAAAAATGTAACCTAAAGATACTAAATGTTTTGATGGTTTAGATAGTTGCACAGTTTTTCCAGGTAGTTCCAAATATTTTTATTTTTAATTTGTTTTTTTAGGTTTTCTATTTATCACTTAATAAATTGTAATAATCTGTCCCTCTCTTCCTGTCTAGTCAAGCCAGACTGTTGAGGTAGTAGTTGAGGAGAGAGAAGAGAGACTGTTATAATATTTCTGAAATCTATTCCAAATATTTGAAGCTGTCATTTACTGAGGGCTCTCCTCTCTCCACTTCCTGGTGGACTGTCAGCCAACGTGCGCCTGACCATGTGTGCAAGATGTATTTAAAATAAACCATTGAATGTGTAGTTACTGCAAGTTTGCTGGTGGTTTTTGGGAGCTGGGATTTTCCTTTAAATGTTGCACCATGGTTTCCCCTAGGCCAAGATGTAACAATAGTAAAATACATTGCTTTGGGGAACACATACATAAATTAGTCTGTTGTGCACCGCTAATTATGAGAGGCCCGTCTAAGCCAAAAATGCCAGGGCCGTTTTTTTGTCCCAGTCCAGCCCTGGGAGCAAGAGAGGGTCAAGATGGCCACAGCACCCTTTTATAGAGTGCCCTCATGTGGTGATAGGCTAACGCGGACTGAGGTGAACAAAACGGCGCAAATCCGCACTGGGAGATGCAAGGTGAAACATCTCATCCTGCTACATGAGCTTCTAGTACAGCACTGCCAACTCACTGATAACTACAATCAATATTCCTACAACTTTTCCCCAGTTAATCAGGAAAAGTTTGGTTTGCATTATCAGTAACATAACACAGCTCTGATATGACTGTAACTGATCAGTAAACAGTGACATAAGGCTGATACAATGACAATCTTATCGTCAAGTTCGCTGACGATACTACATTGTGCCGGCCCACAATGACAATCTTATCGTCAAGTTCGCTGACGATACTACAGTGGTCGGACTCATCTCCAGGGGTGATGAGGCTGCCTACAGGGAGGAGATCCTGAAGCTGGCTGCTTGGTGTACTGAGAACAACCTCGCTCTCAACACCAAGAAAACCAGGGAGATCATTATCGACTTCAGGAGGCACCGCGCTGAACCCAGCCCCCTCTACATCAACGGCGAGTGTGTGGAGAGGGTCCACACCATCAGGTTTCTTGGCGTCATCATCTCGGCCGACATCTCCTGGTCAGAGAACATCACGTCAATCACCAAGAAGGCTCAGCAGCGGCTACACTTTCTGAGAGTCCTCAGGAAGCACAAGCTAAACTCCAATCTGCTGCTGACCTTCTACCACTCATCCATTGAGAGCCTGCTGACATACTGCATCACCGTATGGTACGGCAGCTGCACTGCAGCAGACAGGGAGAGGCTACAAAGGGTCGTGAAAACAGCACAGAATATCATTGGCTGCCCTCTCCCCTCCCTTTTGGACATCTACAACACCCGCTGCCTCAGCAGAGCCACAAACATTATCAAGGACAGCTCCCACCCTGGCTCTGACCTGTTTGACCTGCTACCCTCTGGGAGGCGCTACAGGTGTATCAAGACAAAAACCAATAGACTCAAAAATAGCTTCTTCCCAAAAGCTATAACTGCCCTAAACTCCAGTGGGAAGTTTCTGAAATACTCCGGCCACTAAGGACTCATGTGCAATACTTTCTGTTAACTATCGCAACATGTGCAATTGACACTGAATGTAATACCAAAATGTGCAATACCGAATGCGACACTAATGTGCAATATATATATATATATATATAGTATACATACGTATCACACCATACTTAAATACATAAACAATACATGTGCACATCTGTTTATTTTGTAAATATTTTAGTTTATATTTTATTTTATACTTCAGATCTTTTATTATCTTATTTTACACTGCTTTTGCACTGATACTGGTGGTGGCTTAATCTCGTTGTACTTACGTATAATGACAATAAAGGCATTCTATTCTATTCTATTCTATTCTATATCCCAAAGTACAAACGAGCACAGGAGTGAGACTAAACTCCAAACTGTAGAGACTGAGGTAGAAGCTGCAAAAGTCCTGAGAGCTGAAAACAGAGAGACATTTTAGAACAGAGCTTTCTCTCTAATCTTCAGCATAGATACACAAGTTTAGCTACTGAAGGCACAGCTAAGGAGAGGAGAATGTTAAGAGTTGGCAATGGCCGGCTGTGTTACCAAGCCGGGTCACAGCAGCAGTGCAGCCATCCCCTACTACCCTGGAACATTGTGTTCCCAGAATGCAGGTTTACTTGTGGTTCCTAAAGTCTCCAATAGAGAGAATGGGAGGCAGAGCCCTCAGATATCAGGCTCCTCTACTGTGGAACCATCTACTAGTTTGGCTCTTGGAGGCAGACGCCCTCTCCATGTTTAAGAGGAGGCTTCAAACTTTCCCTTTTGATGAACCTTATAGTCAGAGCTGAGTAAGGCTTTCCTGAATGAGCCACTAGTTATGCTGCTATAGGTCTACACTGCTGGAAGACTTCCCATGATGCACTGATTTCCTCTCTCCTCCTCTCCCTCTCCATCTGTACACATTCATATCCCATTAATGTATGTTACTAACTTGGCTTCTTCTCTCTCCCATGGTGTTGTGCTTTCTCGTCTCTGCAGTTACTTCCACCTCCAGAGCTGCTGAGTCTGGATCTGTGGCTGCAGGCAAACTACTGTTCCACATGCAAAGCACTGGTGGTTGATCTTCAACATAAATGATAAAAAAGACTTGGAGGACGCCTGTTTCAACTATATAAGTCAGACTGCTGAAGCCTCATGTTTGCTTCTTTTGAACTTTGGACGTCCCTTTTACACAGGACATGGACTGTGGATTTTATGCTCCATCATCATCCATGCTCCAAGTTGACAATATGAAAATCTCACAGATACAATCAGCATAAATAAACTGAACATGTACTGAAACCTTTGGGCTGAAGTTCTTGTGTGATTAGACATCATGTCAATTTAACAAACATCCCACTGAACTGAAACACTGACATCAACTAAAAAAGGTTTTGACTTACTGAAAACCTTGGAGGTGATCTGGACTTTCCTGTGGTTTCCTCTTGTCCTTGTAACAGCAGTAGCTCCTCCCTTCATTGTCAATAATTGTGCAGAAATATCTGAGTGCTTCTTTCTTCCTAAATCATGAGCAAGTCCTGTCCAGTCCAACTGTTTCTGCTCCTGTTTGACTTCTGAACTTGTCTCTGGCTGTGTGTCCACTTACTGCAGCCTCTGACATCAGACTGTAGAATGTTGATACATCAAAGGCATCAAAGGACACACACACACACTCTCTCTCTCTCTCTCTCTCTCTCACACACACACACACACACACACATTGTTGTCTTAATATAGTTATGAGGACACATCATAACTGAAAGCCTAACACTAACCAAAACATAACCCATACTAATGATATTCAATCTTCTCAAAAATACCAAATGAATTACAACAATAATCACTCAGGACCATTCAGCTGGGTTGGTGAATTCAGCACCAAGGACAGCAGCAGCTGAACTGTACACAACTACATGTACTAACACACAGCAAATTCACAAAGTACTCAAATCTGGAGTCAGGCAAAAAAGTGTGAAAGAGTTACATTTCTGGAGTTTATTTTATAACTCTGACTACAGTTTGTGTTAAGGTGTACACCCAGGCCCAGTTGAATTTTGGAGTTTATTCCCTGGTGTTCAGGATCTGGTTTTAACTCTGTCCCTGGAGTTCACGACGCATTTTATCGCGGCATGAGCAGCACAAGGAACATCGTCACAAGGCTGGTAAGAGCATGATTTTTATCAGAAAGTACTTTAAATGCGTGATATTTTGTCATTGTTCTCACTTTATCTACTTACATAGTACCGCTAATGACTGGGAACTTGATGTTGAACGTAACCCCATTGCTTTTACTTCATTATTTAGAGCAAGTAGCTCCCGCAGCATTAGTTAGCTAACTGTCCTTAGCTGCCATTGTGGAGCTGTTAGCTTTCACTCAAACGTTAATGTCGGCCATACTGTCTGTGGCGTGTGATGTGTCTGTATGACGGTAATGACAAACTGTTTGATAAGCTTCACAAATTAATGAAGGTAATTAATACTGTTTTGGAAATAACCATCCAACAATGCAACCGCATGTCGGTGTTTTAAGAGAATACTTTAAGGCTCAATGGCGCAGATGCAGCTAAAAAGTCAGTTTTGGCTAGCATGCTAACAGTTGAGCTTATAAACTGTAGCCTTGCTGTTTTGAACAGCGGTGAGAAACGTGTATTTTAACAGTGTGTAGTTGGGATAAACTTTAACTTGAACATGTTATTCTCAGACATATGACATTTTCTTCCTTTATGTCAAACCAACATGTTGATCAAAGTACAACATGGAGGGAAGAAGAAGGACATTAAACTGGAAGAGGCTTGCTTCTCAGATTTTCTCAGTGCAGGTCAGTCAGATGTTTAGTATTAAATGAATAAAGATGTAAACATGTTGTAACGTGGAGTTGTTATGGTATAGTCCAGCAGAAGTTTCTTATCCCAGAGACTACAACACTGAAAGTCACAGATCAACAGGGAGCAGAGGTGGATGAGGATGTTTCAAAGATCTGTGTTTCTTCATCTACAGTGATGATGGTAGGACATTTAAACATTCATATTGTGCTGCACTTATATTTTGAGAGATTTGTATCTTGACACAGACCAAAATATGTGATTGTGAGAAGTGGATGATAAGAATTCCAAAGTACAGTATTTAATCAGTTCATATTAAGCTGTATGTGTTGTCTGCATTTCAGACCTCCCATCTACTGAAGCATCTATGAACCTGGCTGATCGTTCAGACCTGACAGAATATGTGACCCTCACTACTTGTGGTAAGCAGAGTTATAGGTAATGGTAATGTTTTGTCTTGAGACAGGTAATATCCAGCCAGGTCTGTGATATAGTTTTAATGTGCAGAAGAACCACCTCTTCATCCCAGAATAGAGTGGAGCTAAAAGGACGTCCCACATCATCCAGAACATATGATGATCAGCCAATCAGAGATGAATGCTTGGAAGCCATATCTCTCCTTCATCACACAGCTGATCCTGACTTAGTTTTCCAGAGGATGAGAGAAACCTTCTACTACCATCAGCAGATTCTTCATGACCCACAGTGGTCAGCTGATGTATTACACACGTTTCCATGTTTCTTGGATGTCATGGGACTGGTTAGTATTAAATATATTTTTTTAAGTAAAAATATTGGTTTATTTTAAACATTTGAAAATGTTTTTCTCTTTTTATTTAGATTTTGCAAGACTTCTCACTGATGTTTGGAGCAGAGGTTGCTTCAAACATGCGTCTCTCTTAAAACAACAACTGAAAGCTGCTCTGAATGAAGGATCTGACACTGCTGATGAAGCAGGTACAGTTATCATCAGAATAGTAATGCAGTTATGTGAGTCGTCCAACAGTCATGAATTTATTGTGTTTTTATTGATTTATTTTACAAAAGCATCTCTGAGTCTAAATAGGCCACTTAAGTCTGCAGTTAAGATACAGTGTGAGGGCTGAACATTGCTTTGCTCTGCAGCACAGATTTATAATGACTGGGCCATTAATAGTTGTTATATGTGTATATGTTTAAGATCATAGTAAAACCATTAGAACAATGCACAGAGTAATATCATAAACACACTACTTAATATATATAATGAGTGTAAAAGTACTTTTCACTCTGTCCTCAGAGTGGGACAGCAACATGGCTTCTCCTCTGGTGCTGCTTCATCTTCTCACTCCACAACCAGCTGGAAGAAAGCGTCCCACAAAGATCAGCGTCGGAGAGACAACGGATCATCTGGTAAAATTTCAGAAGGTTTGTCAAAACTTCCAAATACTGTAGATGTTGCTGAGTTTTAGAAACACATTTTTGTAAACATATTTCTCTTGTTTCAGTCATCCCAAAGCCTTGAGGATCATCTCCTGACCACTGAAGGGACCCATCAGCCATATCTTCTTACCACAGAAACTTCAAAGACCCAGGTTTTCACCTTTTATATTGTCTTGGACAAAAAGCTTCTGTCATGTCAGTCATGTACATCCTTTGGTGCTTTTGATGAGCTGTTCAAGTCACATTATGTTTTCGGTGTGAAGTATGATGACGCTCTCTCCAGCCTGTACACATTTTTGCAGACAGAGTAAAAGAGCTCAGAGCAAAGCTGTTAAACAAACCATAAGTAGCTTATTTAGCCAAAATGTTGAGATGTTTCCTCTGCAATTCATCCTTTGGTTCAGTGTTGCTTTTGTTCAGGAACCTCAAATGAATTCATGCCATGTATCCAGGTAAAAGTCTCTCTAGTTATTGTGGATTCAGGAGACATCTCATTAAGATACACAGCTCCATTGATAGCACAAGTGTGTCTAACCAGATCCCTTTCAACAACGACACAGAGACAGTAAACAATTCTCAGTCTGTAACTGATGAAATACTTCATCTCATTTCCAAAATACTGAAGCAGCTCCTTCAGGTTCTACTCACAACAAAGACATGTGCTTCAGTTATAGCCAAGCTTTTGGGGAGTGGTGAACCAAATACTGTAGTTCTTTATACAACTGAAAATTTCGAGCAATCTGTCAAGCAGGTTATCAAGCAGCTATCACTGGGAATGCCTGTCCTTAAAAACAGTTGAGTCTGGTCCAGTTAAAATGTGTTCAGTTGAAACACTGGATTTTTCTGAAGATATAACAGCATCTCTTCACCTTGATTGTGAAGCCATCGTCTGTGTCACACAGTGGGTGAAATGCTGTGGAGCTGAGTATCGTGTTGGACTCTTTGTGTGCACTGGTACTGATGAAAACATGAACCATTGTTCAGCAAAATAACATCAATCATTTTGCACAAAGTGTTTTTGTTTTGATTGAGCATGAAACTTGTTTCCATGATCACTTCCATGCTTTCCAAGTGAGTGACACTACACAGAGTGAACTGATTCTAGAAAGGGAGAGATTAAGATATTTCAAATGGTTTGATGCTCAGATGTCATATGGTTGTGATTCATAATGTTATGTTGTATCAGACAGTTGCATAAAATTATTTCTAATCTGAATTTAATGAGTTCTCTTACTGTTTTATACTTGAACTGTAAAGTGAGTAGTCGTCTACCTCAAGTTACACAATGCACCACAGAGAAATGTGTCAGTTTTTTATACATTTGCAGACATTTTATTATGCAGTAATGTGTTGTTTACAATGTTTTGTACAACTTCACAAATGTTTTCATTGGCATTATTTGCTGCCTGTGTGCTGTTAAATTTTACAGTTTTAAGACAGGAATTAATTCAAAGTGTAATGTGTTGAATTTTTAAATGTATTTGCACAAATAAAAGCAAAATAAAATCAAGAGGATGGTGTTTGGTGGTCATTTTCCCATAAAACTAAATAATATAATGAATAAATTTGAACTCTCAAAAGTGTAAATTGTCAGGACTGAACCCAAATGCACGACTCCAAGGTGAAAATTCAGAAAAGCAAAGTCTTTATTAAACAAAGTGACAAAATAATAATCACCCGATAGGGGGAAAAAGGCACAAAAACTAAAGTCGAAACGAACAGAAAATCACTCTTTCGAGGAACAAAAGGTGAAGCAAAGGCAAGGTAATTAGTCAAAACAAGGAAGATCAAAACACAAAGGAACAACAAAACCTGACGAGAGATACGAGGACAAGACATGGACGCTGGTTGACTTGATGGAGGACAAGATGAACTGACACGGAACAAGGGGAGACGCAGACTATATATACACAACAGGAAAGGGGAAACAAAGGCAGGAAGAAAAATGTAGTAAAATGAGACAAGAAACGCAAGGACAATGATTTCAAAATAAAACAGGAAACTACAAGACAACATAGACACGAGACAAAACATAACAAGGCATTATTTACGGACCATGACAGTAAATAAAACACATTTTGAGTGTGAGGAGTCAACACTGGAGAATAGTTTATATTGAAATTAACTTAATAATAGAGTCACACTCAGTGAGGGATGAGTATTTTAACACCAGGAGGAGTTCAAGTTAACTCTGTTTCAGAGTTAAAAATTCAACTCCAGGAACAGAGTTATTTTAACTCTGCCACAGAGTCTATTCAATGGTCACACATGTTCACTCAGACTGAGTTGATTTTAACTCACACAGAGTTTATTCCAGAGGCTAAAATTAGCTGTGTGTGCAGTATTTCCAGCTTTACACATGAACTTGTACAAAAATAAACACTTCTGTAGTGATGAAGAAAAGTGTCCATGTAACATTTAGGGCTTGACCATGGTTCCTGGCCCCTAAACAGAGGAGGAGCAGAGAAAATGTGGGCCAATAGGAGCTGTTTTAGGGTACTGAGTAAAGTTGATCATTTTGAATGTGATTTCCAGAAATGTCATCTCTATATTGTTTCCAAACCTCTTTGCTCTCACCCCACCAGAGATGGCAGCTGAGATGTTCAGATAAACAGAAGTGAACCATGAAGCACGTGCTGGGTTAAACATCATCACTGGCTGACAGATGAAGTCCAGGGTAAGAAAGCTGAGAGCAGAAGAGGAACTAATTCATAAAGTGTGATATTAAAGAGAGTCAACAATGAAATCTGCTCTTCACCTGAGCTTCTTTCCACTAACTGACTCTAGAAGGTGCCAAAGCTCCTGAAGTGTTGATTTGAAAATGTTTCATATTATGTCAGGAATAATATGATGGAAACTTGATGATTGTGATGATTGTTTACTGTATAAGTCCATGTAAGAGCTCCTTATTTGTTATTATTTACTAGAGGAAGTCTGCTTTTCTCATCCTGGAATCTGTGTTCACCTGCTGTCCTGTCCTTAGTGTTACCTGTTACCTGGGATTTGACTTCTGAGTTTTAAGTTTTGAACTTGAGCTTCTGAAGTTTTTCTCCTTCTTGGATGATTTAGTTGTTTAAGTTTTGTTTCCTGGTCTTGGACTTTGATCCAGTGATTTTTGAGTTTAATAAAGAGGACTTTAACTGACTCGTCTGTCCGTCTTGGGGTTTCTACACCTGTCCCCTCCCCCTTAGTGTTCTTGGCCACAGCAGTGACTGTAACAGGTCCCTGCTGACCCCTCATTTCATATTTTTACACTGTGTTTAAATATATGACACCATGTGGACACAATATCATCTGAAAGGATTTTAAACCTCAGGATGAGGCCACTTGAAAGTTTACTGATCCCTGGAACAACATCTGATGCTGCAGCTGATTTTCTCACCTGGTCATCTGCATCTCCAGAGCACATGTCCATCTGACCACTGCTCTCAGCATCTCTCTCCCTCTTCCTGTCTCTGTTCTTCCTGCATTGTGACCAGACCCTTTGAAGCCCTCGCCCTTGTGTATCTGTCCTCTGTCTACTTCTTGTCTTTTTCCTTTTTCCCTCTGTGATGAAGACCGTGTCACTGCTCACTGGTAGCACATGGTAGGACAGACACTCAGCCCTGTACCCATTCATGGTTCATAACAAATGATTTCCACTGTTTTCCTGGTGAGTAAATGCACCACAATGGACACATGTTCATACACCATATATCCAACCCTCACAGTAAAACATAAGAAACACACTACACACCAGCTCTGTTATTTCAAGATGGTTTATTCACTCATATGCTTTTACCAGTGCTGCTGCCATCTTGGTCCTCTCCTTCTCTGTGCCTGGGGGCTGAACCAGAGCAGCTGAAGAAGGCTGCCTTATATAGTGGTAGGAGGAACCTGTACAGCTGCTTCATTGCCATACCAGGTCCCACTGAGTGGGAGGGGGGATTTTGGGTTGGCATTAATATAATGGATGATATGATGAAGCAGATTCATGTATGTGTGAATATTGAAATGATGATTTGTGTTTTGTTGTGGGTTTAATGTGGGACCTGATTATGAAGATGTGGTGACCAGAGATCTCATTTAATGCATTGATTGTAAATTGGCTGGTCTTGGGAGGAGCTTAGAGTTTATAATGCTCCGGCCAACAAAGCGCTCGAGGAGAGAGTGAGGGATGTAATACCCAGTAAATTGTGGATTTAATTTAATCTTGCTTTGTTCTCTGGTTGCACTTTTTTTTGCCTGTAAATAAATACACAGCTCAAATGCTATTTGTGACTCCAGCCATCATTTTTTTCTTTCCTAAACTAAAAAGAAAACCTCAGCCACCTGGAGGGGGGGTAGCTGCAGCCTCACCACCACCTCTCAGCTCAGGCTGAGGAGCAGCTGTGGACATAAACAAATAAATAAACTGCTTTAATACATGAATCTGAAAAGGTGTGTGTGAGTGAAAGAGACAGACATGTACAGACTGAACTATCTGTTCAACAGTGAGAGTTTCTCTAACAGGAGGAGACTCTCTCTGCTACACTCTACACAGAGACACTGAGGAAGCAGGCCACCAGAAGTCAAACCCAAACCCAGGATACAGAGGTTCAGTGAATGTGGTGTTGACGGTGTAGAGGTGGATCAGTGAGTCACAGGAGACTCTGTAGAAGGACAGAGAGCCAGCAGGACAGTCCACATACACTGCTACTCTGTGAGAGACAGAGGAAGATGATGTAGAGGAGGAGGAGGAGGAGGAGGAGGAGACAGGTGTCTCACTGTTATTGTGCCAAACAGAGTAATCACCATCAGAGCAGAACAGTCTCCAGGACTGATCATTCCATCCAAACACACAGTTTTCTCTGTTTCCTTTCCTTCTGATTCCTCTGTAACTCACTGATATATAAACTCCTCCTCTACACTCGACCTCCCAGTAACAGCGACCAGTCAGACCATTACTACACAGCAGCTGAGGACACTGGTCAAATCTGTCTGGATGATCAGGATATGACTGGTCCTCCTTCACATGTGTCACCTTCCTGTTGTTGTGAGACAGTTTGATCTTTCTGTTTACTGTGTTTGTGTCGATGGTGAGTTCACAGAAATCTGATGGAGAGAAGAAGACACAACACAGCTGCAGTTATTGATCTATCACCTGATCATTGATTGACACTTTGAAGATGGTTGAATGTGAGCTGCTTTGTTTTCAGGAATAAAATGAAAACCACACTTACATTTCCTCAGACCTGGTCTCAAGCATCGGACTCCACCAAGCTCCACCCTGAAGGGAGGAGGGGGATCAGACCAACACATTCTCTTTCAGCATGCAAACATGGACATTACATGGCTCTCATACACAGATGCTTTGATTATTCTGTTCATTCAGCAAAGAGACAAAGAACCTGGAGTCCTTATCTTGGAATGATACGGAGCAGGAAGGTGACATGGAGGAAAGATTTCATCATTTGTCTTCTCCATTTGATATGACTTTTGGTGTCAGACACAACAAAAGATTTCAGAATGACAAGATCAGGATCTCAGAGAGGTTCAGCTGATTATTGATCATGGATATTTTAGAAGACAGAGACATGATCAGAGACCTGATCTCATTTCCTCCTTGGTCTGAAACACTGGCAGATGAATGTCTCTGAGCAGTGTAGATGGTCTTATTATTGTTGGGATGTTATTATTAGTGTGTCAGCACTGAACAGGTATCTAAAGTCTTTGGGGTTGTTGTGGTGGAAGCACTCTGTTGGCTCAGGAGCAGTTCAACCAGCTGCAGCTCAAATGTTTCCACGCTGGCTTTTTGCTGATGCAGCATGAAATCCAGTCTGAGAAAGTCCTGCTCAGGTCACAGAAAACAGCTGACCACACCTGATTTAATGATTGTCACATATTTATATGACACAGTGAGTCATGATGAGATACTGAAGTCAGAATTAGAGAAAACCCCTCTTTGTGTTGTTGTTGAATTCAAAGCACTTCTGTAGAGATCTGTCATCAGCTGTGACACACTAAATGTTTCCAGCTCTTCCTCCTCTATCACACACTGTCTGTGGCTGCAGCAGGCCTCTCCATACCTGAGGGTGTCCAGTCTCCAGTGTGGGTCCTCCAGTCCAGCAGACAGCAGCTTCACTCCTGAGTCTCCTGGATGATTGTAGCTCAGGTCCAGCTCTCTCAGATGGGAGGGGTTGGAGCTCAGAGCTGAGGCCAGAGAAGCACAGCCTTCCTCTGTGATCAGACATCCTGACAGCCTGCAGACACACACAACATCACACAGGAACCCTCTGTCAACACCTGCTGGTGTGTTTTGTTTTCTTTGTTGTTCATATTTTTGTTTTTGCTTCTGGTCCATTTTGGACAATGTATTTAAGGCAAATGATGAATAACTGTCTGAGTCTAGAAAGTTCTACTGAACTTATTTTGAACAATCCTACACAAGTTGGCTGTTTATCCACTGATGTAAATCAGGTATGAGCAAATCATCAGCTAAACAGGTTGATTGATCCTGACCTGAGAGTCTCCAGGGTACAGTGTGGACTCTTCAGTCCAGCAGACAGAAGCTTCACCCCTGAATCCTGCAGATCATTGTTACTCAGGTCCAGGTGTCTCAGACTAGAGGACTGGGAGCTGAGAACTGAGGACAGAGCTTCACAGCTTCTCTCTGAGAGGTTACAGCTGCTCAGTCTGAAGAGGAAACAATGAAGAAAAATTTAAATAACATTTGTGTTGAAAGGACAATCAAAGGAACAAAACTCTCAGTTTGCTCTGCAGCTCACAGCAAACTACCAGACCTGCATTTGAAAACTGGGCCAAACATCAAACACAGATTTGTTCAGTGAAGAAGAAATATCAGCTCTTTATCCACCTGCTAACCGATGAGGAGTTTCTACATTGATGATCATCTTTCATTGGTTCTGATTCAAATCCTTTGTGTTTTATTCTCAACAAGTTGGAGACATGACAGTTAGCTATGACACAATCAGTAATAAACAGACATGTACAGTCAAAGCCGTAAGTATTTGGACAGTTAGACATGTTATGTCCTTTAGGCCCTTAGCACATTGACTTATATATATAATAATGGATACTACAGTCAATGACTGCAAAGGATTTTACACTAAATATTAAATCTGATGAGTTTGTTTCACTTCATGTGTAGTCCAGTTACTTTTGAACCACTAAAAGGGCTGAATCTCCCACACAGTTCTTTCTATACTGATGTCAACCTGCTCAAATTAAAGCTGAGACTTGGCTCTTTAATGTAGGATCCAATATTTTAATTCAGATTCAATGTGATGAAGCTCAGAGTCTGAAGAACAATAACTGTCCAAATACTTCAGTTCTTGACTGTAACTGTGTTAATGTTGGTACCTGATTTGATTTAGTTGGAATCCTCTGATAAAATTGTTTATTGGTTGTAAGTACAGGGCAGCTGTGTCTCAGCAGGTACAGAGGTTTGTCCATTAATCACAGCTCTCCTCCTGTCAACATCAAGTGTCCTTAGGCTAAAAGCCTCAATCTCAAACCAGCCCTGATGGCCAGACCAGCACCTTGTATGGTAGCTGGCTGCCATCAGTGTGTGTGAATGGGTGAATGAGAGGCAGCATGTAAAGAGCTGTGGTTTAAAGTCTTATATAAACGCAGTATTTACCAGTTTTTAGGTTTAGTCTGTGAAATCTGAGTCATGATTTTTGAGTCTGAGGATTTTGAAGCTGAAGCTATCCCCATCATTGTTGTGTTCAGTTACCATGCTTACAGTTGTTTACTTGTTGATTCACACACTGACAATGTGACTTTACTCTGCAATTAAAAAACAGACTGACTCTCCTCAGTAAATCCACTTCTCATTAGAAACTCTGAACCGCTCACCTAGCATTAGCAGTAGCATTATTATGTTATTTTTCTTTTCTTTTATTTCTTTTCTTCTTTAATACGTTGGATTACTTTCTTTTCATCACACTGAGACATGTGGGTTGTGAGATTTTTGGGGCTTTTGTTTGCCGTTGCGTTACTTTTTTTCAGCGTAGAGACGCAACAACTCCACTCTACAGGCATTGTTTACACCAGGGATCAGCTGTTAGACCTCAAGCCGGCTTTTTCACTGACAAGGCAAGAGGAGATTCCTGTTGAAATTTGGCGCAAGACACACCGGGGATGCAGAGGAAACAAAAAGTTATGGAGGAAGAGGGAGGCTCTGAAACATCAAAGAAGTTTTAAGCCTTGTCTCCCCTCTATCATCATGGGGAACGTGAGATCCCTTGCAAATAAGATGGACGAGCTGATGGCGCTGGCCCAGAGTCAGAGGGAGTATCGTGAGTGTAGTTTGATGTGCTTCACTGAGACATGGCTGCACCAGGATGTTCCTGATGATAACGCTACCATCAGGGGCTTCCACACGGTCCGTGCCCACAGAGACTGCGTCAGGAGCGGTAAGCGCAAAGGAGGAGGGCTTGCCGTTCTGGTGAATAATCTGTGGTGTAACCCCGCTCACATCACCGTGAAGGAGCGCATCTGCGGCCCGGATGTTGAACTGTGTGCTGTCGGACTTCGTCCATATAATCTGCCCAGGGAGTTTTCTCATGTTATCATGGTGGCAGTGTATGTTTCCCCCTCTGCAAACCCAAACACAGCGTGTGACGTCATTCACTCTGCAATAGCCCGGTTACAGACTCAGCACCCGAGTGCATTCATTGCTATCTCGGGTGACTTCAACCATGTTAATCTGGACTCCACACTTCCCACTTTCACACAGTTTGTCCTACCAGGGAAGGAAGAACAATAGATCTGCTGTATGCTAATGTAAAGGATGCTTACAGCTCTTCTCCCCCCGCTGGGCAGGTCAGATCACAACCTGGTTCACCTCACCCCCTGCTATGTGCCTCTTGTCAAGAGTCTGCCTGCAACTTCAAAGACTGTGAGGAGATGGACAGACAAGGCTAAGGAGACACTTCAGGGCTGTTTTGAGGTGACTGTGTGAGCAGCAGGCACTCTGTGAGCCCCATGGTGATGACATTGATGGGCTCACTGTGTATCACAGGATATATAAACTTCTGTGTGGACACCATTGTCCCAGTCAGGACAGTCAGTTGTTACCCCAACAACAAGCCGTGGGTAACAAGAGATATAAAAGCCATTCTGAATGACAAGAAAGAGGCGTTCAGAGCTGGTAACAAGGAGGAGGTGAGGAAAATGCAGGCAACTCTGAAATCCAAGATCAGAGAGGCCAAGGAGAAGTACAGGAAGAAGTTGGAGGGGAAACTTAAGCACGACAACATGAGAGAGGTGTGGAGTGGCATGAGGACCATCACTGGTTACCAGCAAAGAAACAGCGGAGGAGCTGACAGCAGCGTGGAATGGGCAAATGAGCTGAATCTCTTTTTTAACAGATTTGACAGAGTGACCCAAGATCACCCCCCAGCAGACTCTGCAGTACAAAGGCAACCATCAACTCCACTCTCTCTCTCCCTCCCCCCTCCTCTTCTTGCTCTCCCTCATCTCCATATGAAGACCTCACTCCCACCTCCTCCTCTGACTCCCCTGACTGCACTCAACAGAGAAGCACATACACCCCTCCCCTACCTGACACCTCCACACTGAGCTTCACTGCTGACCAGGTGAGAAGACAGCTGAACAGACTCCATGCAGGCAAGTCAGCAGGCCCGGATGGCGTGAGCCCAAGGGCCCTGAAGACCTGTGCCTCCCAGCTATGTGGAGTTTTTCACTATGTCTTCAACATGTCTCAGTCTTCAGAAGGTCCCCATGTTGTGGAAGACATCATGCCTTGTTCCTGTACCAAAGACACCGCGTCCCAACGACCTTAAGGATTACAGGCCTGTTGCACTGACGTCACACATAATGAAGACTCTGGAGAGACTCATCCTGGAGCAGCTCCGACCTATGGTCCAACCACTGTTGGATCCCCTTCAATTTGCCTACCAGCCCCGTCTTGGAGTGGACGACGCCATCATCTGCCTGCTCAACCAAGTCTACACCCATCTGGACAAGCCGGCGAGCACTGTGAGGGTCATGTTTTTTTACTTTTCCAGTGCATTTGACACCATCAGGCCGACTACTGGGTGAGAAGCTGACAATGATGCAGGTGGATGCCCCACTGGTGTCCTGGATTGTGGACTACCTGACTGGCAGACCACAGTACGTGCGCCTGCAGTGCTGTATGTCAGACAGAGTGATCAGCAACACGGGGCTCGCATGAGGGGACCGCCCTCTCCTCTTCTTTCCTCTTCACTCTCTACACCACTGATTTCAGATACTGCACAGAGACCTGCCACCTCCAGAAGTTTTCTGACGACTCTGCAGTAGTAGGATGTATTTCAGGTGATGATGAGAGTGAGTACAGGACTGTGGTTGATAACTTTGTCACGTGGAGCAGGAGAAACCACCTGCAGCTCAATGTGACAAAGACAAAGGAACTGGTGGTGGACTTGAGGAGGACCAAGGCTATCGAGTCCCCTGTTACCATTCAAGGGGTCAATGTGGACATGGTGGAGGAGTACAGGTACCTGGGGGTGTACCTGGATTTCAAACTGGACTGGTCCAAAAACGTGGACAATGTATACAAAAAGGGCCAGAGCCATCTCTATTTTCTGAGACAGCTAAGGTCCTTTAACATCTGCTGGACGATGCTGAGGATGTTCTACAAGTCTGTGGTGGCCAGTGCCATCCTGTACGCTGTTGCCTGCTGGGGCAGCAGCCTGAGGGTGAAGGACACTAACAGACTCAATAAGATCATCAAGAAGGCCAGCCATGTTGTGGGGGAGGAACTGGACTCACTGAATACAGTTTTGGAGAGAAGAGTGTTGTCCAAAGTATTGGAGTCTCCTTCACACCCTCTCCATCATGTGCTGATCAGTCACAGAAGCTCGTTCAGCAACAGACTCATTGTTCCACGCTGCACAACAGAGCGACACAGGAAATCATTCATGCCTGTCGCAATCAAGATATATAATTCAGAACTCTAAAAAAAAACAAAAACTCATGTATACTTTCTGTTTGTATTTCCTGTTTGATTATATATATATATATCTTAATCTTCTCTGTTCTATTTCTTCTTCATTTTTCACTTGGGAGTGTGTAGTAACAAAAGAATTTCCCTACGGGGATTAACAAAGTTTTTTCTGATTCTGATTCTGATTCTGATTAGCAGTAGCAGTAGCACTAGCATTAGCATTAGCACAGCTACCTGTCCTCTCCAGTGCACAACTTCTGAAAGTCAGTCAGAAGTTGACTGACTAAAATCCTCTTCAGTGTCTGGGTTTATCTTGAGTTGAGAAGCTAAAACGTGGGATAACGTAGTGATATTTCAATAGTGAACATCTAGAGGAAGATCTAGATGTTAGATCTAATCCACAACTTACTCCTTTAGTGAGACTTTATATTGAATTATTAGTATTAACTATCAGGATTATGAATTTGTTAATGTGTCCATTCACCTGTCAACCATTTTACTATTTCTTTTATACTGGTTGTTATATGTAATATATTTTGTTATAGTTCTCATTTCATCTTTTAAGTTGAACTCTTGGTTTCATACTGAAATCATAAGTCATAGGCCTACTTTTCGTTGATGTGATATTAAAACATGTAATCGTCTAAACCACAGTATAAGCCAAATGAGTTTGTGTATTTCAGCCAGAGTTATATGTATATTATATGTCTTGAGAGAAAATAGACTAAAACAATCAAAGATTCACAAACTGTGAAAATCATTAGATATGGGCCTCTCTAAAGGCCTCTCTAATGACTGCAGTCATTTCAAACAAACTGGCATTTGATCTGACCTGAGAGTCTCCAAGATACATTGTGGACTCTTCAGTCCAGCAGACAGAAGCTTCACCCCTGAATCCTGCAGGTCATTGTTCCTCAGGTCCAGGTGTCTCAGACTAGAGGACTGGGAGCTGAGAACTGAGGACAGAGCTTCACAGCTTCTCTCTGAGAGGTTACAGCTGCTCAGTCTGAAGAGGAAACAATGAAGAAAAAGTGAAATAACATTTGTGTTGAAAGGACAATCAAAGGAACAAAACTCTCAGTTTGCTATGCAGCTCACAGCAAACTAACAGACCTGCATTTGAAAACACATTCACTTTAAAATATAATAATGGATACTACAGTCAATCACTGCAAAGGATTTTACTTCATGTGTATTTGTCCAGTTACTTTTGAACCACTAAAACTGCTGAATCTCCCACACAGTTCTTTGATGTCAACCTGCTCAAATTAAAGCTGAGACTTGGCTCTTTAATGTAGGATCCATTATTTTAATTCAGATTCAATGCGATGAAGTTCAGAGCTCAGAGATGATGATAAGGAATTAAAGAAGAGAGGAATTTATTTTCCCTCCTGCTGAATAAAATAGCAGAGTCTTTATATAATGATGAATAAATCCAACTATCTATACACTTACAGAGCTTTGTTAGAGGCTTTGACAACTGGCAGCAGCTTCAGAAGAGCCTCCTCTGAAGCAGAGTATTTCTTCAGGTCAAACACATCCAGATCTTTTTCTGATGACAGTAAGATGAAGACCAGAGCTGACCATTGAGCAGGAGAAACTTTATATCTGGAGAGTCGTCCTGAACTCAGGGACTGTTGGATCTGCTCCACTAGAGAACAATCATTCAGTTCATTCAGACAATGGAACAGGTTGATGCTTTGCTCTGCAGAGGGAGTCTCTTCAATCTTCTCCTTGATGTACTGGACTGTTTGCTGATTGGTCTGTGAGCCACTTCCTGTCTGTGTCAGCAGACCTCGTAGGAGTGTCTGATTGGTCTGCAGTGAAAGACCCAGGAGGAAGCGGAGGAACAAGTCCAGGTGTCCATTTGGACTCTGTAAGGCCTTGTTTACAGCGCTCTGGTAGAACTGTTCTGGATCAGGATTGTCTCTGAACATTTCAAGCCACAGGTAGGTTGACAGCAGATTGACTCCAAAGTTGATGAAGGTCTGATGGACATGAAGAGCAGCCAGAAACTCCTGAAGACTCAGATGGACGAAGCAGAACACCTTGTCCTGGTACAGTCCTCTCTCCTCTTTAAAGACCTGTGTGAACACTCCTGAGTACACTGAGGCTGCTCTGATATCGATGCCACACTCTGTCAGGTCTGATTCATAGAAGATCAGGTTTCCTTTCTGCAGCTGCTCAAAAGCCAGTTTTCCCAGAGACTCAATCATCTTCCTGGTCTCTGGACTCCAGTGTGGATCTGTCTCAGCTCCTCCATCATACTTAACGTTCTTCAGTTTGGACTGAACCACCAGGAAGTGGATGTACATCTCAGTCAGGGTCTTGGGCAGCCCTCCTCCCTCTCTGGTTTCCAACACATCCTCCAGAACTGTAGCAGTGATCCAGCAGAAGACCGGGATGTGACACATGATGTGGAGGCTTCGTGAAGTCTTGATGTGGGAGATGATCCTTCTGGCCTGCTCCTCCTCTCTGAACCTCTTCCTGAAGTACTCCTCCTTCTGTGGGTCAGTGAACCCTCTGACCTCTGTCACCATGTCAACACACTCAGGAGGGATCTTATTGGCTGCTGCAGGTCGTGTGGTTATCCAGAGGCGAGCAGAGGGAAGCAGTTTCCCCCTGATGATGTTTGTCAGCAGCACATCCACTGAGGTGGACTCTGTAACATCAGTCAGGATCTCAGTGTTGTGGAAGTCCAGAGGAAGTCGACACTCATCCAGACCGTCAAAGATGAACAGAACCTGGACCTCTTCAAACCTGCAGAGTCCTGCTTCTTTGGTTTCAGTAAAGAAGTGATGAACAAGTTCCACCAAGCTGAACTTTTTCTCTTTCAGCACATTCAGCTCTCTGAACGTGAATGGAAATGTGAAGTGTATGTCCTGGTTGGCTTTGTCTTCAGCCCAGTCCAGAGTCAACTTCTGTGTTAAGACTGTTTTCCCAATGCCAGCCACTCCCTTTGTCATCACTGTTCTGATTGGTCCATCTCTTCCAGGTGAGGCTTTAAAGATGTCTTCTTGTCTGATGCTTGTTTCTGGTCTGGCTGGTTTCCTGGATGCTGTTTCAATCTGTCTGACCTCATGTTCATCATTGACCTCTCCAGTCCCTCCCTCTGTGATGTAGAGCTCTGTGTAGATCTGATTCAGAAGGGTTGTGTTTCCTGCTTTAGAGATCCCCTCAAACACACACTGGAACTTCTTCTTCAGAGTAGATTTAAGTTTACGTTGACAAACTGGAGCATCATGTCCTGAATGAACAAACAAGAAACAACATCAATGACTGATTCATAAAGAAAACATGACATGTTCATCCCCCTAAAGAAGACACATGAACATATGTCCCTCCATGTCTTGAGACGTTAGTAAATGTCCCATTTGTCCATCATGTTGAATCTTTAGAGAAATCCTCTTACTGCTGTGCAGACAGTCAGCCAGCTCCTCCTGCTTCATTCTCCTCAGGAAGTTCACTGTGATCGTCACAAAAGCCTCTCTGCTGCTCCTCCTCTGCTCTTCATCCTCAGCGTCCAACACCTCCTCATCCTCCCTCTGACTCTCTGAGCATTCTGGGTAATCTGGACTCACAACCTTCTGGATCTTCTTCAGCTCCTTCTTCACAAAAGTGACAATGTTCTCCTCCAGCAGCTGGAACAGAAAACTATATGAATGACACAATCAAAGTAAAACCATGGAGCCAAACATCAGATCCATGTTGGACACACTGACAATCCACTGCTCTAAAAAGTGCAGCATGGAGATTATTGTCAACACAACAGATGTCAAAGTAGTTGTTGTCCATGTACAGACCATAAATATGGAGTCCAGGTATGTTTGATGCTGCTGGGCAGACTGAGCACTGGGAACCTCTGAGCTCTCCTGGTCCACTCTGTGGAGGAATCATGAAGAATTAGCTCACATTATGTTTGCAGCATCTGTGAGCGTTTTATGCTTTGTACACACAAACAACAGCTGCTTTTATGTTCTGTGGTGACTGTCCTGATTAAAGCAAACACTACTGTGCTGTGACATTCTCAATGAGAGGAAACAAGCAATCACTTCTGTACCTCATGACCTAGAGTCATCACAACAAATCCACCTTTTAAATGATGAGTCTCACCTCTGCTACAGGACACTAACACAAACACTGGAACTGGATAGGTGCTGAGTTACAGGGAGTTTTAGTTCTGATCTGAATGACACATATAAGAACATAAGAAGTGCTTTTCTTGAAAAGAGAAACATCAACTTTGCCACTAAAGCCTGTGTTTCAGCCTGATCATGTTCATATACTGTGTCATTCATGAAGCCTGGAGACAAAACACAATCACTTCATCTTTCATAGAAGACCAGTTATACAGGACAGCTGTCTGATACATTTTAAACTCAGCTGCAGCTCACTTCTTTGCAGCAGAGGGAGGATGTCCTTTGAAATTAATGAGGTCACGTTTTGACCTGTCACTCTTCATGGACACACAGCTGGGTTCAGGTACAGAGAAGTCTGGTTTCTGATGGATCCTGGTGGACACAGAGATTAAGACCATCAGGGACATGGGGACAGGGACATGTCTATTATTCATACAGAGTTCTCATAGTAAAGGAGAAAACATGTAGTCAGTTGCAGCTTACTTCTTTGCAGCAGAGGGAGGCTGTCCTTTGAAATTAATGGGGCGACCATTTGACCTGTCACTCTTCATGGACACACAGCTGGGCTCAGGTCCATGTTCAGGTCCAGGTCCAGCAGAATCTGGTGTGTGCTGCTGCTCTGGCCTTCAACACAACACACACAGAGCTTTGAGTGTGAATAATGATGGTGCAGTGATGTGAGTTCTGAACTCTGACATGGAGAAGAGTCATGGACAGTTAGAGATCCTCATCTCACCTCTGAGCTTTGGTCTGGATCTCATGGTCCCCACACAGGCTGCTTTTAGGGGAAGGGGCTCCCTCCTCTCTGTCCTCACACTGATTCATGATGCTGAATTCACATCCACATCAGCTCACACACACTTTCTACCTTCATCTGGAGAGAAAACACAAATCATTCATCTGCACATCAACTGAAATCATCCTCTCCATCATTTGTACCTGTAGAAATATCAGCTGCTCCTCCACTGATTGGCTCTTCTTTCCTCTTTCATATCAGTGTCAGTTGAATGCAGTCAGACAGCAGTGTGAGGCAGAGGAAGCTGCCATCAGCTGCTGCACTTCCACTGTCAGTCCACTAGATGGGGTCATGAAGCTGCAGTGAAGTGCAGAGCAGCACACACAGGATCCAGGGACGAGCATTTCCATTCACTGACACACAGACAGACTGAGATCCACTGGTTTTATCTGACACAATCTAAAAATCCTGATTTCTAATTTCACTTGAGTAAAAGTAAACAAGTGTAATCAGTAAAACATGCTTCAACTGTCAAAAGTCAAAGTGCTGATCATGCAGAACAGACTCATTTGGTTTTTATTTCAAATCTTAATCTGAAAAGTAACTGTAGCTGTGAAATAAATGTAGTAAAACAGTGAAATATTTCCCTCTGAAAAGTAAAAGTATAAAGAAGCAGAAAATGGAAATACTGGAGTTTCAGTGCAGCACTGCACTGTACTGCAATTATTAAAAGACATTTAGCTCTCTCATTCTGCCTTTCTTGGGGTTTTTTTTGCATTTGGGTCCAAGTGCTTGCTCCGCAGTGACAGTACAAACTGACCAGTATGGACCCAGCAGACCCCATGTCTGAGGCTGACTTGAAGCTCAAGTTCTTGTCCCTGTCCAAAGACCTTGTGGACATGAAAGCTCTCAGTGAAGAGTTTTCGGAAATCATACAAATCGTCTTGATACTATGCTTGAGCTCCAGCAGCCGGCCACAAGCTACTGGGGGAAGGATTTCGCTTGGGAATTGTTCTGAGAGCTAGTTTTAGAAAAGCCCTGTTTGGTGAAAATATGTCCAGAGCTAGCTGAATCAGTAGGGGTGTCCCTATCTGATCCAGTTCTGGTTGACACATAGGGTTTTATAAAGGAACTGGTCAAGTGCCTCAGGGGTAATGTAAACTCCCAGCCAGACCCCCAGTCAGCTGGCATCTGGCCTGCTATCCTGCAGCCAGTCTCTCACGTCCTGTCGGCGGCCCAGCCGACACCTGCTCCATGTCTCCAGTTGGCGGTCTGGCAGACACCTTCTCCACATGTCTGTGTTTATACACGAGTCATGTTCCTGTACCTTCCGTTTTCCCCTTCATGGACTTACCTTGGTTTCCTTTGTTTCAAGTAAGGACTTTTGTATTTTTGTTTAATTTTGTGTTTTTCTCCTTCGTGGATGATTTTCAGTTGTTTGAGTTTTGTTCCTTTGCCCTGGACTCCAGTGATTTTGCTGTATTAAAAGACTTTGAGTTCTCCCATTCTGCCTGTCTTGGGGGTTTTTTGCATTTGGGTCCAAGCCCTTGCTCCACCGTGCAATAAAAGTACTGAGTTACTTTTCACTACAAAAGTATTAGATTCCAAACAACTTGTACATGCTTTTATATTTCAAAATAAAAGATAGACAATTTCAACAATGCCTTTACAATAATATTAAACTTTTTTTTAAAGGAAATCTCTTTCATTTAATCATTGATCACGTTTAAGTACAATTTTACATAAAGAAAGAATCTTTACTCGTCTAAAGTTTCCAAGCTGATATTTCAGTTTGAGACGACGACTGTTTCAAACCTCCTCCTGATTTAAACAAACTCCATCCAACTGTAAAACACTGGTAATAAACCAGTTTCTCCAGCTAAAATAACCAGAAGAACTAGTGATGTCACTGTCAACATTTTACACAAACCAGAGAAAACCATGTCCCTTTAATGAAGACAAATCAAACCAATCAAGAGCTCCACTTACTCAATTATTCATCCCTCTGCAGCTCTCTCCTGTCAGTGTAGGAAAGACTCTTAGTTCTTCAGTTCAAGCTTCTTTTTCCTCAGCTTCCTGTATGTATATGTGTATGTGCATACACTTTAACTGAAACACAAAAAAACCTGAAGCAACGCCACAATAAATGAAAGGTCAGAAATCCCAGGTAACAACAGGGAGTGTTGACGAGTAAAACATGCTGACATTCACCCTCAGATGGAGAAAATCATCTGCGCCAAGTTTGGTCAAAGTGAAAGTAAACTCCAAGGCTTTGCCCAGAGAGGTGTGTGTGTGTGTGTGTGTGTGTGTGGTCTCTTCACTACCCAAATATGCAGTGTGACTGGTTGGACTGGGTCTCAGTCAGACTGAAGTTCACATGCTGAAGTGTTATTAAGACATGAAACCTCCTCATGACTCCCAGTGTGAACACACACACACTCTGCTGCTGTTTGATGTTTTCATTATTATTGATTATTGATCAGTTGAATCAGCTGAGCTCCAATGGAACTAAATTCTCCATTTCAACAGTGATGTCTTCAACACAAACATTCAGGCTTCACATTAATGTGGATGGAACTGGACTGTTCACAGAGAAACTACCATGATCACTGCCCTCCAGTGGTCACTGTCAGTAACTACAACACTGAACACACCACACTGACACTCTTTTCCTTGTTCCTGTCAGTACTCACACTGCAACATTTAGAATCAGCTGGAGAGTCTTTAGATAATAATAGATAATAATAGAATAGCAATAGTCCAGCCTAGAAGTAACAAAAGCACGGGGCAGTTTTTCTGCATCATTCTGAGACAGGATGTTTCTGATTGTTGTCATATTAAGGAGGTGAATAAAGGCCGTCCTTGAAATTTGAGGAAGTTAAAGGACAAGTCTTCATCAAAAATAACTCTGAGATTACAAATGACCTTTTAAGTACATCAGACAAAGAACTTGTCTCTGTACTTGTCATATCTTAATGTTGCATTTGACACCACTGGCCATCACATCCTATTACAGGGACTGGAACTTTTAATTGGCATCAAAGGAACTTCACTAAGCTGGTTTAAGTCCTACTTATCAGACTGAGTCCTTGACACCTTTTGTGCCATCCATTGGTTTTCAAGTCTTAGTAACAGTAAAAATAACAGGTCATATTACATGGCTCTGAATTTGTATGACTGTCTGAGACAGAACCCATGAGATAAATATCACTTACTGTTTTCACCAGTTTCATATTTGTATCTTGAATGAAGGCAGATGTGTGTGCAGATAGACCATAATGGGGCTGGGGCCCCTGTTATTGTGACTTCAGACAAGCTTCAAGATGTATGTAGAATAATCATGGTGCTTTTCTGTCCTAGTGCTTAAATGGATCTGGTCAACCTGCTAGGAAGAGCTAACATGGCTGTGAACACAAGGGTTAACAGGTAAAGTAGTACCACATTAACTGAACAGATGTGTGCTCTCACACGTGTTAAATCCTACACGACCTCAACCACTTCACAACATTAAGTCCAATTAAAATCCAAAGCTACTTCTGAACTAGATACTGATGATGCCAGATATCTTTCTGTCTTTAAGAAGCAAAGAGGACACACAAAGTCCCACTGTGAATTACTCAGCGGTCAAAATGAGCTTCATTTCGAAATTTAAGGAAAAAAGAAATAAAAACCCAGTTCCTCTTGTGAAGTGGCATTTCACACTTCCACAAAATTCTATATCACAGGTAAAAGGGACTTGTCTGCTTAAAGTGACTGCATGTGCAAGCATGCACACCATGATGTACTTGATGATGTAACTTGAACACCAGCAATGAGCATTAACAGTTGAAATACTGGATATACACCTCTCATAAACTGGAAACTGACACTTCCACTAATCATATAAAAAATATTGTTTGACAAGAAAATGTAGCTGGTAACAATAAAAGTTACTCATAACATACGAAGCTGATGCTGTTGTCTATAGTTACACACAAATACATCAATCAAGTCAAAATAGGTTACTAACATCAAGGTGATAAATTGGGCCTGCTGGGCCTTAATCATTTCAAATTAAAACAAAGAATTCAAGAATAAAGCAAAACAAAAATCCAGTGTCTCTTGTGAATTGGCATCTCACAATTCCAAACATTTCAGTTTCACAGGCAAAACACACACCCTTACACATTTTACTTGAGATCTAATAAGGAGCTTAAACAGTTAAAACACTGGATATACAGCTCTTATAAACACTTCCACAAATTACGCAACACACAAACAGATGAAACACAGGCTGAAGCCATGTCTGGCTTTCCTACTGTCATTCAGAGCAAAAGCTTTGTTTTCAGAGACCTTACAGGCTGTGAGCATCAAGAGCCAAGCTCCAGAAAGATCATCTGAATTGCTTCAAATGTCTCCCTCATCTCTCACATTTGGTGATATGGCAGCATCGTCTTCAAGGACAGTGAGGACGGAAACAGACACCTCTGAGCACCATTTCTTCAGGGTCAGTTTCCTGAGGAAAAATAAGATACATGAAAGATCAAACTAAACTAAAATCTAAAAGACAAAATCCATTTCTACTGATTTGAACTTTAACTTTCATATGCTCCTGGCTGTTTCCATTCAGTTCACATAAGTTTGAAAAACAAATGTTGAAATTGTGACTCAAGAACAGCATCTCTTTCCAGAAACAGTGAGTTGGTTGCTATCACCCACCAACCTTGTTGTGATGAGGACCACAACCACAGTCAATGAGGAGTCGTGGCCAATTCAGAACAGGCCTACAGCATCTCCAGTACATGGCACAGGAATGAAAGACGGGATTGTTCTTCCTTTGCATCTCTCATAATGTTGGATTCAAACCTTTTACTTCTTGACTCATATGTTCATCATGTTGGACTGAAGCCAGAAACACTGTTTTGAAAGACTTTTATATCTTTTATGTCTTTACTGATAATGAAACTCATAAATTGAGGCCATAGTGTGTTTCTCCTCCATGTTTTTACAGTGCACAGAGCAATCTAGTTAAAATACAGATACAGTGTCATGACAGTGCTTAATGACTTAATAAGAAATGTACATGTTTATATTATGGTACACTGGGTGCACCATGATCATATAGATATGTCTGTATATGCCTGGAAATAATGAAACATGTTAACGGGGTTTCATCTCTACTTTTTATACCTTTCTATTGAAGGCCTCTTACAAGGACCTTTCTAGTGCAACACTGTGGGCCCAGGGAGCACTGTAATCTCAAATCCTGTGAATGACCTGTACATATGGTTTTGATAATAAAACTGATTTTGGCTTTGACTTTTGATTCCTCACCTGTTCAAGATACCAAAGAAGAAAATGTGACCTTTCTGTACCTGGAAATGAAAAATAACTGAAGGTAACTTAACCTTCCTCTCACCTCCTTTAAAGACTGATTAACACCAAAAAGTCAATCAAAGGTCAAGAGAAGCTCAGTGGAATGAGGTTCATCAGGGTTTCTGACCAGTTGCAGTATCAGGAAATGTGACCTTACTGTACCTGGAAACCAAAACAGTACATGACACTGCAGCCAGCTGACGTCTGTCTATCTATAAATCTAAATATAATAATATGGACAGACGCAGCAGAGCACTGGTTCAGCTATCCCATGTTCTAACATGTAGTCTCTCTACTCTTCCATCTTGACTCTTTCCTACCAGCAGCCAGTAGGAACGTGGTTAATATACTGAGCATCCCCCACATCCATGTGATGCTGAATCAGGCTAGTGTGTGATGGTGTATCTGAGAAGAGAGACAAGAGAGAATTAAACAGCTTCACTGGATCTTTCCTCTGAGTGTGTGATAGATAATCTGACCGTCTACGAGGTTTAGATGCTCAGAATAGTTGAGTCTCCCTGTTTAGGTGAAGATAAGACTCCAACGAGCTGAACAGGTTCAACTGTCTGTGGAAACTTACACATTTTTATGTTTCTGTTGTCAAACAACTGAACATGATTGAATTTTGCAGCTTAATATTTGAACATGGACAAGTCTAAAGACACTATGTAAGACATCAGGATAGAAGAGTGGGTTAGCCCAGTAATAAAACCAAGCAAAGTACAGTCACAAAGCTTCTGTTACCACATGAGCTACACATGTGTATTTATGCTTATATGTTTGAATGAGTTTGTCTGTGTTGAACTGTGTAACAGAAGGAAAAAGCTTTAGGAGGCTCTGGCCCTCCCTCACCCTGTGACAGTGTTCCATCCAAATACATGTCTCCTATTGTTCATTCTGCAATGTTTCTATCCAACTCTTCATAATTCAATATATTTAGACAGAACCAAATCAATAGATATTACTTACAAACATTATGAGACTGTATATTTAGACAATACTTTTCACATCTTCTGAAGTCAGTGATGTGTGCACTACAGCAAAAAAAGGATTTCAATGGAACAATGTCTACAGAGCCTCTTACAGCTCTTTGCTTCTTCTACACAGTCATTATGACAAGTTCACCACAGAAAGAGATAAAAATATGGACTCAATGTAGAAAAAGAAGCCAGAAAATCTCTGTAAGACTGTTTTACATTTTACATTTTAGAAAAAAAAAACTTCATTATTTTGGCTGATAAAAGGATCTAGACAAATGAAATTACCTTAAAAAAACACATAAAGTCCAACTACTTCTCCATCTATGAGGTGTTAATAATTGGATCACATCTGACACAGCAGCTGCTGCTGTTAAAAATCCAAACTCTTTATAACTGTTGTTTAAGGTATTTAATAGATTATTTATTCAGATTATTAATACGTTTTGTGGATCCTGTTTAATATTTAGCACTGCTGTTTCTGACACAACTACCAAAGTATTATTAAAGCTGCTACAAATAAAGCTACTATTACTCCTACTGATGAATGAATGAATTGAGTTGTACTGTAACATGTTCACCTCTGCTGAACACTTTATAATATAACAGGTCTTTAGGAGGGTCTACCCCACCCTAACCCAAACCCTCTGACAATGTTCCATCCAAACTTCTTCTTCCTACTCTTCATATTGAACTGTTCATTGTAATATTCATACATGTTGCATTGTTTATTCATCTGACAGTTAAATGAATGTGTGTTCCACTGGTTTCAGGCTCCAGAGCTCAGGAGATGTGAAAGTTTGGGTTGTAAATCACTCACATTAATTCAGACTGTGAGACTCAGAAACTGACATAATCAGAGCACTTTAAAACTGTGCACTCCTGACCTCTAGTGGCTGGAGTCAGTGTGACATGCTCTCACATACACCTTCTAATGCATGTTTGAACTTATTCATCAGTTAATAAATGTATGTTATAAATTTAAACATTAATTTAAAGGAAAATGGGAAATTTATCAAACAAAAAAATTTCTTTAGATAAACTAAAAATTAGGTCACAAAAAACAAAAAAATCATCAAAAAAAAAAAAAAAAACCCAGAAAAACGTACTTTTGATTGGTATTTTCTGTCATTATACTGACATATGAACTGTGGGAGGAACATGTTGGGATGGAATATTGTCTGTAGACCCTCCTAAAGCCTTTTACCTCTGTCATGGAAGTTATGCCAATTTGGTCTCAACAGACAGAATTATTACATTTAGAAATGTTTTAAATGGTTGAAATACTGAGCTAAATACTTTGGGACTTATGTACTAAGATGCACTAAACTTATATACATAGTAAGGCTAATTAATTTTTCCTTCTTTTTTTTTTTGATTGTAGAAGAAAATGAAAGTTTGAAGGAAGGAGTTGGAAAAAAGACTTACCACTACTTTTTTCACTTTTAAAAGTTTTTAAAGAAAGTGCTATTAAATTAAACTTATCTAAATACTACAAACAGTTAAATTTATCTTACACACTAAAGAGAGCAGAAACTTATCTATATACGAAAAAGAGTTGAAACTTATCTGTGTGTGTGTGTGTGTGTGGCAGAGGGACGGTGAGCACCAGGCTGGGGGACGGGCCAGAGGGACAAGTGCATGACGTCATCCTGCTGAACATCAGCCACAGGCTGTGGGAGGACTCTGGACTGGATCATTTTACAGAGACAGAGAGTGGAGGAGAAGGAAGGTCAGACTGGATCAGCTACACCCTTTAGACTGCTGCAGCAGAGTGGGACAAATGTGTGTGGTGACCACTGAGCCAGGATAAAATGCTTCTGACCAACACAAAGACAGGAGGCAGGTGAAAACCAACACTTGTCTATACATTTAGAGCACTGACCTCCTGCTGGACACTGTGGAGCAGAGGTGGAAGGCTGGGTGCTGGGGCTCTGGTCCAACAGGACAGCAGGAGTCTCACAGTGTCTTCTCGCCTAGGGCTCTGGAGCTGGTCTCCTGCTCCCTCGGTCTCCTCCTGCATACAGCAGCAAAACAAGTCCATTGTCTACACAACATCTTTGTCTTTTCTTGAGGGTCATAACTGTGTGATTGTATGAGTGTAGAACTTGATGGGTTGATGATTAATAATTATTTTGTATTTTTCAACTAATCATAAAACTATTATTACTACTAATTTACTACTAATTTTATGCCACATGTGCTCGTGAGTGTTGGTTTCCCTTCAATCTTACATGAACATTTTATAAAATGTAACCAGTGGAATCACTGAGGTTAATGACAATTACGCTCATTTAAAAACATTAGGTATTAAAGCACTAAATCAAACTAAAGATAATCTTCAAAATCTGATTATTTCAAATCAGCACAAGCTCATAACAAATCTAACAGGATCCACATTTTTGCCCAGACAGTAAAAGAAAGTCTTACCCTGTTGGTGCCGGTGCTCATCTGGCTCCTGGTGGACTCTCTCCTCCAGTAGCTGTGGTCACAGAGGTGAGAAGGCAGATCACACATCTGGAAGCATTAACACAGAGTTTAGGATGGAGCTCTGCTTAACTCAACTCAACTCAACTCAACACAACTATATTTGTCTCAACACTCAATAAATGTGTTACTCCCTTCAACCTGCTGAGCTCACTGATGTTTCCCTTCATTAGAAAAACATTTTTCTACTCTGTGTGGAAATGTCCCTTTTTTTTCTCTTTCCTTTCCTAATTTATCTGCTTATTTCTTTATTCATTGCTGTAATGTCACATTAAAACTTGACAGTACAGAAACAACAACAACATAAAAAGTCATCACTTATACACTGGCCAATAAAATAATGAATGTGGGCTCATCTACAGAAAAAAGATCAGGCTCAAAGTGGAAACTACTGTATCTTTAAAAGCAGCATTTTACTGAAGGTGGAGGATGAATGCAAACCTGTGTAATATGCATGATTTAATTTTCCCTAAGAAGTTTAACAATCTAACACTGAATGTGTTTGCTTTAAAAGCAGCAGCAGGTTGACAGCTGGGCAGGGTTACTTCTGTCTGAAAGTTACATTTAATTCAATAAAAGAAATGAATATTATGCTTTGATTGGGTTGAATGATTTTATCCTTTGCATCTAATCTCATTGTGGAACAAACGCTATTGATTTGCTCTAAAACATGAAGGAAAGAAAAAAGTGGTGTGGAGCTTTGTATAAAGAAAACAATGGATTTGACTTTGTTCAATAAAATGATGCTGAGCTTCTGTAACACAACAGATTGTGGAGGATACTTTTGTTCCATCACTCTGTGTGAATTTACAGCAACCATAGCATCTCATGCAGAGGCACATTAAAGGCTTTACCATGCACAGTGACTGTAACCCTGACTAAAAAACTAAATACCTGAGGCTGTGATGTTCCTGGTAAGTTTATCCTGCAAAGAAGATCAAGGGAGATCGTGGCTGGATAAAGTCACTCTGGGCAGTGGGGGCAAAAATGATGTGTGGCCCCACCTGAGTCCTCTTTACCTCACTCTGTATGTCCTACAGGTGGGCACTCAGCCTGCCCACCACCTAGGACCTCTACACAGCACGATGCAGAGGGAGGGCCCTCCGCATCATGAAGGACTCCACCCATCCCGCACACAGTCCCTTTCAACCCCTCCCCTCAGGCAGGCGGCTGAGGAGCATCCGGAGCAGGACCACCAGGCTCAGGAACAGCTTCTTCCCTGAAGCTGTAAGACTGCTGAACTCTAGCCCTGCCCTGTAGACCCCCCCCCCTTCCCCTCCTCACCACACACTGACAGTCCTGCACTACAACACTTTATCTGTTCCCTAGGTGCAATACATGGCTACCTCTGCACTAACACTACCTCCCACTTGCACATGAGTATTTATGCACGTGCTAACTTCGGCTTCCTTACCTTATCTTATTTTTACTCTATTTAATTGCTAATTGTTTAATTTCACAATGTTTATATATTTCTACTCTAATGTTTATTTTTAATTTCTCTAATGTTATATTTATTTTTTTCTACTCTAATGTTTATACTATTGCCCTTATGTTTATACTTCATTTTGTTCCTTGATCCTTGATCCTACACCAACTAGTGATCTTATGATGGAAAACTACAAAGCCCCAGGTTTTATGCGTGTTAGATCATTACACAAAAGAGAGAGATGATAGAGAGGCTCTCTCTCATCATTTCATTTGATATTTATAAAACTGAGACACACATTTCAAATCAAGGGGGTTTCAGGGTCTGAGGACCTATAGGGCAGCCTGCTTGGCCTGGTTGGCAGTTCAGCCATGAAAGTTTCCAGTAGAACAGGGAGTATAGATGCAACACATTTGTTTATGAGTCATTTCACACACTGGACAGACAGTTTGTCTCTTTTTCTTGTACTATATGAACCACAAGGCTCATTTTTATAACTCAGCAGAGTCTGTTTTTTTTATTTGTGACCTTTCATCCCATTAATGTGAATGAGTACCATCATTTTTGAAGCTATTGCACAGGTGTCTACTTGTATGTGTATTTTTCCTGTTGTTGCTGTCTCTCATTTGACTTGTTTACTAATAGTTTATACAATAGTTTGATCAAGTGTAGTCAACATTTCACTTTTTTATTTTTATTTTTTTTACACAAGCTGATCTCCTAAATCTATTCAATATCCCATATATACTTTGTATGTTTGTTTTTGTTATAAACAACCAGTCCATCTGTAACTTCCTGTATTGTTCACTTTATTGCTCTGCTTGCTAAAAAAAAAAGAAAAAAAAGAAGGGATTTTAAATCTCAGTGGGTTTAAATGATTGAAAATAGTTCTATTAGTTTCAGAGACTTGCAGTTAATACCCACTCTGTTTTCCTGTTTCAGTCGTTCTCTCTCATCTTTTCTTGTAAACCTTCATTTTTGCATCCTCAGTGTTAAAAGCCAACACCTGGAAGTCACTCTTTAGTGCCTCACTGATCTGAAACAAGGACAATAAAAACATACAGTGGGTACGGAAAGTGTTCCCATTTGCTAAAATCATTAGCATGGTCATCAAAGTTCATTTTTTTTCCCCTCATTAATGTACACACAGGCCCCCATATTGACAGAGAAACACAAAATTGTGGAAATTTTTGCAGATTTATTAAAAAAGAAAAACTGAAATATCACACAGCCATAAGTATTCAGACCCTTTGCTCAGTATTTAGCAGAAGCACGCTTTTGAGCTAATGGCTGCAATATAACAAAGGGTGAAAAATTTAAGGGGGTCTTAATACTTTCCATACCCACTGTAAGCTCATTATTTCAGATTTATTCATACAAAAGTCAGTTATCACCATGGGTCTAAAAAAGCTACAGTGACAGATGCAAATAATGACTGGACCATACAGAAAAACATGTGTTTCTATCACATTAACCTGCAGCTCTTTCTTTCCAACACTGATGCATATCATATATCATATATCATATCATATCATATCAGTACAGGTGAGTGATGTCTGTCGCGTTCAACAACATGATACTAGAAAGTCAAAGTGGAAGCACTGGGATCTAAACTCATTCTGGGACGGATGTGACTTCTCTCTGTTAGTTTCAACAACATAATGTCCCAGTGTTCAGAATAAAATCCATAAATAAATGAAGATTTTTCTGATATAACACATTTGTGCACACATGAAGACATTTTCAACAGCTAACTGTTGTTGGACTTTGGTATGTATTTTACAAGTAAATGAATGTTTATACAGACAAACTATTAGTATTTATACAAAACACTGTGCAGTTTATAAAATAAGTAAAAATAGTTCTATGCAGCTGAATAAAATATTTAAATGCTGCCTTCACATTACATACTGTTACTTTGATAGTTAAAGAACATTTAATTCTAATATTTAATTAGAAACATGGCAAAGCACATGTTAAGAACTCTGTCTGGAAACTTGCTTCACAAATTTTCATGCTATTTACATTGGGATTTTCACTTGTCCTCTCTCCTTTCAACTCAGTGACAGATGACAGTTCATTTGTTGACTAATAATATTAACCACATCCATGTGTCAGGTTCTGCTCAAGCAACGTTATCAAAGCTTAAACTGACCTAAAATTATTTCAAAGTCTTGCTTATAAAGAATAAGTCAATACAAAGTGTTTACATTGGGTCAATATATTACTAATATATGCATTAATATATTTTAGCACTCTTGAAGAAAGCACAGAGCGCTGGGTAGTTGTATGTTGCTTTAATCAAACTGTAAAATGGACAAACAGCAGCATTATCAATGATGAGCTCCTGTCTATGCGTCATTGGAGCAACACAATCACATGTTGTCCGCTGACCAGGAGCGACTCCAAACCACCAACTCCCTCTTGTGGTGAAACTACAACATTACAACGCCTGTACTATTTACATTGGGCCACACTACTTCGTTATAAATAAATGAACAGCTGAGCAAATTAAACTATTAACAACCAGGAAATATTAAGATAAGGGTTCAAGAAGCAGACACCCTCTCTAATTTTAAAATTAGGCTTGAAGCTTTTTTGTTTGATAAAGCTTCTAATTAGTTGTAGTTACAGTTTTATTTATTTTTTGACAAAACCTTTAGTTAGTCACAGTTATCTCTATAGACACTGTTACAACTAAGGATAAAGCCCATAGTAGAGCTGGCTCAGGCAACTGAACCATCCCTTAGTTATGCTGCTATAGGCCTAGGCTGCTGGGGGACGCATGATCCTCTGCACACCTCTTCTTTTCTCTCTTTCTCTCCTCAGACCCACTCTCACATTTATTAACCTTTATTCCATGTCATTATCTCTGTGTCCTCTCTCTTCTGTAGTCCTGTGTTTGTTTCTCTCTGGTCTCTCTGTCTCTGTACCTTTCTGCAGGTATCTCTGGCTCCAGAGCTGCATGTTCTGTGGTCCTGGCTCCACCCACCTGCTGCTGTTTATTGTCTACAATGATCCATTTCTAACACATTACTATGTTTAATGTTCCACTCTGCTACAGATACATGTTGGATTAATATTCTATACAGACTGTAATGTAAATAATTACCAATCATGAAGCTTTTTGCCTCCGTGCTCTGTTTCCTATCATAACTGTGATCTGCTGAGCACACAGTATCCACTAACTGTTCTGTAATCTGAATGCTGGCCCTCTAACATTGTTCACTGCCAACCCTGTTGTCTTATCAAGCTTAACTCTGTCTTTTTGTCAAACAGAATCAGGAAATGCAGAAAAGAAAAAGACAGGAGAAGATGAACACCTTAAAATCCTGTAAGTTAAAAGCTTAAAGTTGAAAAATGTTGAAATTAAACGACAGTAGGCTTTTTCAATTAGATATTGTTTACATTTATTTCATAGTATTACTTTTCAGTGTTCACTGAGATTTTCTAGTGCCACAGCTGGACACATCCCTCACTCTTTTGAAAAGCTTGCTCCGCCCCCGCGGAATTCCATCCCTGTATCCCACGGTTCCTGAAAGTTTACTTTCACTTTCACCTTCACCGAAGTTTGTGGCGCGGATTTTCTTTGTCTGAAGGTAAATGTCGGTAACTTTTAATGTTTTACTCGTCAACACTTCCTGTAGTTACCTGAATTATCTGACGTTCGAGTTTTTTGGATGTTGTTGTGCTTTATTGTGTTTTTTATACCGCGTTGTGGTGTTTAGTTGCATAGACTGAGTTGTCACTGTAAAGTCGGGATGAGGCAGGAAGAGGGCCGTTGTTATCCGCCATGTTGTGTGGATACTTGCAGTAGAAGCGGTGGAGTCAGAGTAGAAGCAGAGTGAGCTGATGGTCAGTAGCTGAACACGGAGCCTTTGTTAGTCTGTGGCTCCACTTACTGCTGACTGAAGGCAGCTTTTCCTGCCTGAATCAGCCTGTGGAGGAGGCGGACCTGAGCCGCTGCTCTCCCGCAGTCTGAGCCGCTAAATGCTGTCTGAGCTCGGCCGGACAGCGGCTGGAGAACAACTCTGACTTTCTCTGTCATTAGATGAACTCTACGGGACTGAGCTCAGAGGGACTGACAGGGTTTTTCAGAGAGACAGTTAAGACTCCATCCACAGAGTCAGAGGCCTCCTGGTCCTATCAGGACAAACTCTACCTGATGAATTAGATGATAAAGACCCAAATCCATAAATACTCTCACAATAAAGCATCTCAGTGGCTCTGATAGGTGATTATATCTCTGTGGCTGGTCACAGTACAAACAGAAAAACTGTCTGTCAGGACATATTTGCTGTTTTTATTGATGTCTATCTGTGTCTCTGCTGTTTGGTTTGGTTTGGTTTGTTGTTGCTGCTTCATATCTCAGACTTTACTATTAGAAAAGGCTGGAAAGTGCCAGGAGCCCCAACTAGAAGGGTCCCTGGAATAATATTGAGGAGAAATGAACTGAGTCTGAGTTGTCTTGTGTGGAATAATCACCTGCAGCTTGTTTCATCAAGTCATTTTCTACAGAAACACTGCAGACAAACAGATTGTCAGATAAAATCAGTGGATCTCCGTCCATCTGTGTGTCAGTGAATGGAAATGGTCATCTCTGCTCGTGTGTGAAAGATATGAAAGAGCCAATCAGTGGAGGAGCAGCTGATATTTCAACAGCTATGGGTCGATACAGGGGGCCTATAAATCTCTTCCTCTCCCTCCTTTGGGCTGCTCTGATCACAACTGTGTGCATTTGTGTTTAGTGAAGTCCTGTTCACATGAGCTTTTACTTTTCTCATCATGTTTATAGTCAGCTGTGTTGGTTTTGTGATATATTTCTTTGTGTTCTGTGTATATGTGTTAAAAGGACGTCATCATCTGATCATCTGATTGCAAAACAAATCTACCTACAGGATGATTTCAGTTGATGTGCAGATGAATGATTTGTGTTTTCTCTCCACATGAAGGTAGAAAGTGTGTGTGAGCTGATGTGGATGTGAATTCAGCATCATGAATCAGTGTGAGGACAGAGAGGAGGGAGTCCCTCCCCCTAAGAAAGTCTGTGTGGGGACCATGAGATCCAGGCCAACGGCTCAGAGGTGAGATGAGGATCTCTAACTGTCCATGACTCTTCTCCATGTCAGAGCTCAGCACTCACATCACTGCACCATCATTATTCACACTCAAAGCTCTGTGTGTGTTGTGTTGAAGGCCAGAGCAGCAGCACACACCAGACTCTGCTGGACCTGGACCTGAACATGGACCTGAGTCCAGCTGTGTGTCCATGAAGAGTGACAGGTCAAAGCATCGCCTCATTAATTTCAAAGGACAGCCTCCCTCTGCTGCAAAGAAGTGAGCTGCAACTGACTACATGTTTTCTTCTTTACTATGAGAACACTGTATAAATAATAGATATGTTGTCCCTGTCCCCATGTCCTTGATGATCTTAATCTCTGTGTCCACCAGGATCCATCAGAGACCAGACTTCCATGGACCTGAGCCCAGCTGTGTGTCCATGAAGAGTGACAGCTCAAAGGATTTCTTCATTGATTTCAAAGGACAGCCTCCCTCTGCTGCAAAGAAGTGAGCTGCAGCTGACTACATGTTTTCTTCTTTACTATGAGAACACTGTATAAATAATAGATATGTTGTCCCTGTCCCCATGTCCTTGATGATCTTAATCTCTGTGTCCACTAGGATCCATCAGAGACCAGACTTCCATGGACCTGAGCCCAGCTGTGTGTCCATGAAGAGTGACAGCTCAAAGGATTTCTTCATTGATTTCAAAGGACAGCCTCCCTCTGCTGCAAAGAAGTGAGCTGCAGCTGACTACATGTTTTCTTCTTTACTATGAGAACACTGTATAAATAATAGATATGTTGTCCCTGTCCCCATGTCCTTGATGATCTTAATCTCTGTGTCCACCAGGATCCATCAGAGACCAGACTTCCCTGTACCTAAATCCAGCTGTGTGTCCATGAAGAGTGACAGGTCAAAGCTTGACCCCATTAATTTCAAAGGACAGCCTCCCTCTGCTGCAAAGAAGTGAGCTGCAGCTGAGTTTAAAATGTATCAGACAGCTGTCCTGTATAACTGGTCTTCTATGAAAGATGAAGTGATTGTGTTTTGTCTCCAGGCTTCATGAATGACACAGTATATGAACATGATCAGGCTGAAACACAGGCTTTAGTGGCAAAGTTGATGTTTCTCTTTTCAAGAAAATCACTTCTTATGTTCTTATATGTATCATTCAGATCAGAACTAAAACTCCCTGTAACTCAGCACCTATCCAGTTCCAGTGTTTGTGTTAGTGTCCTGTAGCAGAGGTGAGACTTCTGTCAAACCCAGTGTGAGTCCTTAAAACTCATCATTTAAAAGGTGGACTTGTTGTGATGACTCTAGGTCATGAGGTACAGAACTGATTGCTTGTTTCCTCTCATTGAGAATGTCACAGCACAGTAGTGTTTGCTTTAATCAGGACAGTCACCACAGAACATAAAAGCAGCTGTTGTTTGTGTACAAAGCATAAAACGCTCACAGATGCTGCAAACATAATGTGAGCTAATTCTTCATGATTCCTCCACAGAGTGGACCAGGAGAGCTCAGAGGTTCCCAGTGCTCAGTCTGCCCAGCAGCATCAAACACACCTGGACTCCATATTTATGGTCTGTACATGGACAACAACTACTTTGACATCTGTTGTGTTGACAATAATCTCCATGCTGCACTTTTTAGAGCAGTGGATTGTCAGTGTGTCCAACATGGATCTGATGTTTGGCTCCATGGTTTTACTTTGATTGTGTCATTCATATAGTTTTCTGTTCCAGCTGCTGGAGGAGAACATTGTCACTTTTGTGAAGAAGGAGCTGAAAAAGATCCAGGAGGTTATGAGTCCAGATTACCCAGAATGCTCAGAGAGTCAGAGGGAGGATGAGGAGGTGTTGGATGCTGAGGATGAAGAGCAGAGGAGGAGCAGCAGAGAGGCTTTTGTGAAGATCACAGTGAACTTCCTGAGGAGAATGAAGCAGGAGGAGCTGGCTGACTGTCTGCACAGCAGTAAGAGGATTTCTCTAAAGATTCAACATGATGGACAAATGGGACATTTACTAACATCTCAAGACATGGAGGGACATATGTTCATGTGTGTTCTTTAGGGGGTTGAACATGTCATGTTTTCTTTATGAATCAGTCATTGATGTTGTTTCTTGTTTGTTCATTCAGGACATGTTGCTGCAGTTTGTCAAGGTAAACTTAAATCTGCTCTGAAGAAGAAGTTCCAGTGTGTGTTTGAGGGGATCTCTAAAGCAGGAAACCCAACCCTTCTGAATCAGATCTACACAGAGCTCTACATCACAGAGGGAGGGACTGGAGAGGTCAATGATGAACATGAGGTCAGACAGATTGAAACAGCATCCAGGAAACCAGCCAGACCAGAAACAAGCATCAGACAAGAAGACATCTTTAAAGCCTCACCTGGAAGAGATGGACCAATCAGAACAGTGATGACAAAGGGAGTGGCTGGCATTGGGAAAACAGTCTTAACACAGAAGTTGACTCTAGACTGGGCTGAAGACAAAGCCAACCAAGACATACACTTCACATTTCCATTCACGTTCAGACAGCTGAATGTGCTGAAAGAGAAAAAGTTCAGCTTGGTGGAACTTGTTCATCACTTCTTTCCTGAAACCAAAGAAGCAGGACTCTGCAGGTTTGAAGAGGTCCAGGTTCTGTTCATCTTTGATGGTCTGGATGAGTGTCGACTTCCTCTGGACTTCCACAGCACTGAGATCCTGACTGATGTTACAGAGTCCACCTCAGTGGATGTGCTGCTGACAAACCTCATCAGGGGGAAACTGCTTCCCTCTGCTCGCCTCTGGATAACCACACGACCTGCAGCAGCCAATCAGATTCCTCCTGAGTGTGTTGACATGGTGACAGAGGTCAGAGGGTTCACTGACCCACAGAAGGAGGAGTACTTCAGGAAGAGGTTCAGAGAGGAGGAGCAGGCCAGAAGGATCATCTCCCACATCAAGACTTCACGAAGCCTCCACATCATGTGCCACATCCCGGTCTTCTGCTGGATCACTGCTACAGTTCTGGAGGATGTGTTGAAAACCAGAGAGGAAGGAGGGCTGCCCAAGACCCTGACTGAGATGTACATCCACTTCCTGGTGGTTCAGTCCAAACTGAAGAATGTTAAGTATGATGGAAGAGCTGAGACAGATCCACACTGGAGTCCAGAGAACAGGAAGATGATGGTGTCTCTGGGAAAACTGGCTTTTGAGCAGCTGCAGAAAGGAAACCTGATCTTCTATGAATCAGACCTGACAGAGTGTGGCATCGATATCAGAGCAGCCTCAGTGTACTCAGGAGTGTTCACACAGGTCTTTAAAGAGGAGAGAGGACTGTACCAGGACAAGGTGTTCTGCTTCGTCCATCTGAGTCTTCAGGAGTTTCTGGCTGCTCTTCATGTCCATCTGACCTTCATCAACTCTGGAGTTAATCTGCTGTCAAAAAAGAAATCATCTTCCCAAGGAGTCAGAATAATAACAGGTAAATTTGCAGCCTTCTATCAGAGGGCTGTGGACAAGGCCTTACAGAGTCCAAATGGACACCTGGACTTGTTCCTCCGCTTCCTCCTGGGTCTTTCACTGCAGACCAATCAGACTCTCCTACGAGGTCTGCTGACACAGACAGGAAGTGGCTCACAGACCAATCAGCAAACAGTCCAGTACATCAAGAAGAAGATTGAAGAGACTCCCTCTGCAGAGCAAAGCATCAACCTGTTCCACTGTCTGAATGAACTGAATGATCGTTCTCTAGTGGAGCAGATCCAACAGTCCCTGAGTTCAGGACGTCTCTCCACAGATGAACTGTCTCCTGCTCAATGGTCAGCTCTGGTCTTCATCTTACTGTCATCAGAAAAAGATCTGGACGTGTTTGACCTGAAGAAATACTCTGCTTCAGAGGAGGCTCTTCTGAAGCTGCTGCCAGTTGTCAAAGCCTCTAACAAAGCTCTGTAAGTGTATAGATAGTTGGATTTATTCATCATTATATAAAGACTCTGCTATTTTATTCAGCAGGAGGGAAAATAAATTCCTCTCTTCTTTAATTCCTTATCATCATCTCTGAGCTCTGAGCTTCAGCACATTGAATCTGAATTAAAATAATGGATCCTACATTAAAGAGCCAAGTCTCAGCTTTAATTTGAGCAGGTTGACATCAGTATAGAAAGAACTGTGTGGGAGATTCGGCCCTTTTAATGGTTCAAAAGTAACTGGACAAATACACATGAAGTGAAACAAACTAATCAGATTTAATATTTAATGAAAAATATGTGTGGAGTTTGCATGTTCTCACTGTGCCTGCGTGGGTTCTCTCCTGGTACTCCAACTTCCTTCCACAATACCAAAAACATGCATGGGATATGTTAATTGGCTGCTCTAAATTGCCCGTAGGTGTGAGTGTGTGCGTGTGTGGTTGTCTGTCTTTGTGTGTCAGTCCTGCGATTGACTGGCGACCAGTTCAGGGTGTGCCCCACCTCTCGCCCATAGGCAGCTGGGATAGGCTCCAGCTCCCCCACGACCCTGACAGAGGATTAAGCGGTAGAAAATAAATGAATGAATGAAAGATCTACTTGATCTCAGTGCTACATTTGAGACTATTGATCTCAATATTCTATTACAAAGATTGGAACATGTCATTGGGATTAAAGGAACAGGTTGGGTCGAGAGAGAGAGAGAGAAAGAAGGATGGGAGGTGAGGAAAGATAATATAGGCCAATGCAGGTTTCATGGAAACAGCAAGATTAAAAGTTAAAAGACGACATCAGTATTGCTTATTGGCCTAAGCAGATCAACACCCTATATCAAGGTGCGCATAATTATTAGGCTGCTTCTTTTCCTCAGGCAAAATGGGCCAAAAAAGAGCATTAACTGACTCTGAAAAGGGGAAGTCCCCTGGCAGTCTAAGCCTATAGCAACTTAACTAGTAGATGCTGTGAGCTGCAGAGGAAACTGAGAATTTGTTCCTTTGATTGTCTTTTCAACACAAATGTTATTTGACTTTTTCTTCATTGTTTTCTCTTCAGACTGCGCAGCTGTAACCTCTCAGCGAGAAGCTGTCAAGCTCTGTCCTCAATTCTCTGCTCCCAGTCCTCTAGTCTGAGACACCTGGACCTGAGTAACAATGAGCTGCAGGATTCAGGGGTGAAGCTTCTGTCAGCTGGACTGAAGAGTCCACACTGTACCCTGGAGACTCTCAGGTCAGGATCCATCAACCTGTTTAGCTGATAATTTGCTCATATCTGATTTACATCAGTGGATAAACAGTCAACTTGTGTAGGATTGTTCAAAGTAAGTTTTACTAAAGTTCAGCAGAACTTTCTAGACTCAGACAATTATTCATCATTTTCTCTTGTTTTTGTTTCAGTTAATTTTTTTTTTTTTTTTTAATCCTACAGATGATGTTTAAGGAATTTGCCTTAAATATATTGAATCTGGACCAAAACCGAAAACAAAAACAAAAACAACAAAGAAAACAAAACAAAACAGACCAGCAGGTGCTGACCGAGGGTTCCTGTGTGATGTTGTGTGTGTCTGCAGGCTGTCAGGATGTCTGATCACAGAGGTAGGCTGTGCTTCTCTGGCCTCAGCTCTGAGCTCCAACCCCTCCCATCTGAGAAAGCTGGACCTGAGCTACAATCATCCAGGAGACTCAGGAGTGAAGCTGCTGTCTGCTGGACTGAAGGATCCACACTGGAGACTGGACACCCTCAGGTATGGAGAGGCCTGCTGCAGCCACAGACAGTGTGTGATAGAGGAGGAAGAACTGGAAACATTTAGTATGTCACAGCTGATGACAGATCTCTACAGAAGTGCTTTGAATTCAACAACAACACAAAGAGTGGTTTTCTCTAATTCTGACTTCAGTATCTCATGACTTACTGTGTCATATTTAAGAGAAAATGTGTGATAATCATTAAATCAGGTGTGATCAGCTGTTTTCTGTGACCTGAGCAGGACTTTCTCAGACTGGATTTCATGCTGCATCAGCACAAAGCCAGCGTGGAAACATTTGAGCTGCAGCTGGTTGAACTGCTCCTGAACCAATAGAGCCACTTTAAGCACTCAGAGTGCTTTCACCACAACAACCCCAAAGACTTTAGATACCTGTTCAGTGCTGACACACTAATAATAACATCCCAGCAATAATAAGACCATCTACACTGCTCAGAGACATTCTGTAACGGGTATAGAGTGAACCCAATTGCAGCACAAATCAGCATAAACAGTCTTTATTCAGCAAGCACACTATAAACCAGAGGATGCAGTGCAGGTGAGTACAACAGGATTTGAACTCGGGTCTCCTGTGTGCTAGGCAAGCACTTAACCACAGGACCAACAGGGCAGACAGGGAGTATGGGAGGATCGTGAGCAGGTAATCAGTCCAACAGTTCTTAACTGGCTCCACGAGTTCAGGGAAGAGAAATGTCTCTAACTCACTGCTGGTGAAGTCTTGCTGGAAGGTGGTTCAGAATAAGGGCTAGGCATGGATCCGGAGGAGCTGAAGACAGAGGGGATGAGCCGGGGAGGTGAAGCTGGGAGCTGAGCAGCCACAGACAGGTGAAGAACGGAGAACAGGCAGGCAGTACTCGTAGTCGAAGACAGAAGGCTGGTGGGTTACCGGGGCAGAGACGCGAAGCAAGGTCAGGAGCAAAACGGGTCGATAACAGGTAAGCAGTCCAGGAATAAGTGCTGGAGAGTCAGGTACGTGAGCGAAGACAATCTGGCAAAGAGTGAGGGGATAAGGCTGCATATATACTGGGTTGATTGGTGGGCAGGTGGAAGTAGTTGGGCTGATGAGGAGGTGTGGCTGAGCAGGGCAGGAGAGGTGCAGAGCAGAATGTGACAGTGATAGCAGCAGGTGGAAGTAGTTGCGCTGATGAGGGGGTGTGGCTGAGCAGCAGGGCAGGAGAGGGCAGAGCAGAATGTGACACATTCATCTGCCAGTGTCTCAGACCAAGGAGGAAATGAAATCAGGTATCTGATCATGTCTCTGTCTTTCAATTCAATTCAATTCAATTTTATTTATATAGCGCCTTCCACGATCAAAATTGTCTCAAAGCACTTTACAGAGACCCAGAGCCTGACCCCAGAGCAAGCGCTTAAGGCAACAGTGGCAAGGAAAAACTCCCCTTTAACAGGAAGAAACCTTGAGCAGAACCTGGCTCAGATGGGGGACCCTCCTGCCGATGGCCGGGCTGGGTGAAAGGAGGAAAAGGAGGAAGATAGGACAGCTAGGAATGGAGGAAAGGGGGAGACGGGCATGCAGCATAATACAGACAATGGACAATATTAGTGGGTTAGCATTTACATTACAGTTAGTGAACAGTTATTGGATAATGTGTGCTCAGCAGGTTACAGTTATAATAGGAAACAGAGCACAGAGGCAAAAAGCTGTCATGACTGGTAATTATTTACATTATAGTCTGCAAAGAATATTAATCCAATATTTATCTGTAACAGAATGGAACATTAAACGTGTAAGAAATGGATCATTGTAAACAATAAACAGCAGCAGGTGGGTGGAGCCAGGACCATAGAACATGCAGCTCCGGAGCCAGAGATACCTGCAGAAAGGTACAGAAAAAGAGAGACCAGAGAGAAACAAACACAGGACTACGGGACAGAGAGGACACAGAGTTAATGACATGTAATAAAGGCTAATAAATTTGAGAGTGGGTCTGAGGAGAGAAAGAGAGAGAAGAAGAAGTGTGCAGTAGATCATGGGATGTCCCCCAGCAGCCTAGGCCTATAGCATCATAACTAAGGGATGATTCAGTTGCCTGAGCCAGCCCTACTAAGGGCTATATCCTTAACTGTAACAGTGTCTATAGAGATAATTTAGGAGAGGGGCCTGATAACTAAAGGCTTGGCCTCCCATTCTACTTTTAGAGATTTTGGGAACCATAAGCAAACCTGCATTCTGAGAACGAAGCAATCTGTTGGGATGATATGGTACTATCAGCTCTTTAACCCTTTTTAACCTGCCATAGAACCAAATCCGCCAGAACATATTTTACATTTTTACCTGCTGTGGTGCCACATATTTTTCTAAATACAGAGATGTCTTAGCTGTATCCCTCAAAATTAGAAATATAAAAAAGTTGCACAAAATAATTTTAAACCACAATAAATTTGAGTGTATTCATTGGCTAGTTTTTGAGATACACTCAAATTTATAAACTAAGACAAAAACGAAATGAACACCCGCTATCTGGATTGTACTAGTTTTATTGTGTGCGCTGTTTATGGATTTTTTGCGACTTTTTACTGGTTTTCTGCACACCCACTTGTGGAAGAGAACAGCTCTCTGAGACATTTTTAAAGTTTGATATGTAAGTGTTACTACTCCAGTTTAATATGCAAAAAGAATTATTGCTCTATCTTATGTGGTTGCAGTTTTACCGGCATTTAAAAATTGATATGCAAATGAGATCGCCGGCGCTCTCGTCGGTTTAACGGGGTTAAGATATGAAGGAGCCTGGCCATTGAGGGCCTTATATGTAAGGAGAAAGATTTTAAAATCAATTCTGGATTTTACAGGAAGCCAATGAAGAGAAGTTAGTACAGGAGTAATATGATCTCGCTTGCTAATTCAAGTCAGTACTCTCGCTGCAGCATTTTGGATCAGCTGGAGGCTGGAGTTAACTGGACATCCCGATAATAGGGAATTACAGTAGTCCAGTCTAGAAGTAACAAAAGCATGGACTAATTTTTCAGCATCACTCTGCGACAGAATGTTCCTAATCTTACTGATATTGCGCAGGTGAAAGAAAGCGGTCCTAGAGACTTGTTTTATGTGTGAGTTAAAGGACAAATCCTGATCAAAAATAACTCCAAGGTTTCTCACAGTCGTACTGGAGGCTAAATTAATGCCATCCAGAGTAACTGTATGATTAGATAAACTGTTTCTGAGGTGTTTGGGACCAAACAAAATAACCTCAGTTTTGTCTGAATACAGAAGTAGAAAGTTACAGGTCATCCAGGCCAAGTATGGCTAACTGATCTGTTTCGTCTGGCTTCATAGATAAATATAGCTGGGTATCATCTGCATAGCAATGGAAATTTATTCCATGCTTTCTGATAATATTGCCTAGGGGAAGCATGTATAAGGTGAACAATATCGGTCCAAGCACAGAACCCTGTGGAACTCCATGACTTACTCTGGTATATATGGAGGGATCATCATTAACATGAACAAACTGGTATCTATCTGATAAATATGATTTAAACCAGTCTAGTGCTCTTCCTTTAATCCCAATAACATGTTCCAATCTTTCCAATAGGATACTATGATCAATAGTGTCAAATGCAGCACTAAGATCTAGCAGGACAAGTATAGAGACGAGTCCATTATCTGATGCTATGAGAAGGTCGTTGGTAACTTTCACCAGTGCTGTTTCTGTGCTATGATGAACTCTAAATCCTGACTGAAAACTTCAAACAAACCATTCCTATGTAGATGGTCACACAACTGAGTTATTCACGTCGGCGGTAACAGCCTTTTCAAGAATTTTAGAATTAAAGGGGAGATTGGATATAGGTCTATAGTTTGCCAAAATGTCAGAGTCCAGAGAAGGCTTTTTAAGTAAAGGTTTGATAACTGCAACCTTAAAAGCCTATGGAACATATTCTGTTATCAAAGAGAGATTTATCTGGTCTATTATGTTAGTGCCAATCATCAAAGGCAAAACATCTTTAAGAAGTCTGGTCGGGATAGGATCCAAAAGACATGTTGATGATTTAGATTTAGAAACTATTCAAGTCAATTCAGCGAGATCTATGGGAGAGAAACAGTCTAACGACAAATCAGGACTGGCAGACATTTCTAAAGATGCTGTTCTAGACATACCTACATCATTAACAGTTGTAGGCAGGATGAGATGGATTCTGTCTCTAATGTCTACTATTTTGTTGCTAAAGAAGCTCATAAAGTCATTACTAGTAAGAGCTAGGGGGATGCATGGTTCAACAGAGCTATGGCTCTTTGTCAGCCTGGCTACAGTGCTGAAAAGAAACCTAGGGTTGTTCTTGTTTTCCTCTATTAATGATGAGTAATAGGCAGTTCTTGCCTTACGAAGGGCTTTTTTATACGTTATGAAGCTGTCTTTCCAGGCTAGGCAGAATTCCTCTAAATTAGTGGATAACCATTTCCTTTCCAGCTTTCGTGATATCTGCTTTAAAGTACGTATTTGTGAATTGTACCATGGAGCTAGCTTCCTCTGATTACTGACCTTCTTTTTCAAAGGGGCAACAGAGTCAAGGGTTGAATGCAATGAAGCAGCAGTACTATCAACTAGATAGTCTATATCTGCTGGAGTAAAGTTTAGGCCATTGCCCTCTGTAAAACTGGCACATGGCAACGGAGATAATAAAGATGGAATAGCTTCCTTATATTTGATAACAGCATTATCAGACAAATATCTACAGTAGTTAATTTTATTCCCAGATGCTGTGCAGTTAATTATTGTAAATTCAAATGTTACTAAAACAGATAAAACAGGGTTCTGAGGGAATACTGTCAAATATTCAGCTTCTATGCCATAGGTCAGTACAAGATAAAGGGTGTGATTAAAACAGTGAGTTGGTTTGTTGACATTTTGCCAATTGAGTCTAATACTGAATAGAACGCAGTCTTAACGCTGTCATTGTGGGTATCGACATGAATATTAAAGTCGCCCACTATAATTGCTTTATCCGTACTAAGCACTAAATCAGATAAAAATTCTGTGAATTCAGACAAAAACTCAGAGTAAGCAGCAGGTGGACGATACACCACAGCAAATAGTACTGGTTTTTCTGCCTTCCAATTTGGATGTGAGAGGCTGAGGATAAAGCTTTCAAATGTGCTATATATCAGCTTAGGTCTAGGATTAATTAGTAAACTTGAGTGGTAGATTGCTGCCACTCCTCCTCCTCGGCCTGTGCCTCGAGGAATGTGATAATTAATATGACTAGCAGGGGTTGACTCATTTAGACTGACATACTCTTCCTCCTGCAGCCAGGTCTCAGTCAGACAGAATAAATCAATCTGCTGATCCATTATCAAATCATTTACTAACAGAGATTTAGACAAGAGAGATCTTATGTTTAATAGCCCACATCTGATTGTGGTGTTTTTAGGTTCAGATACTTTTGTAGTATTAATTTTTTTGAGGTTTTTATGAATAACACCTCTTGCATTTTTTAATTTATACACTTTTTGTTGACAGGGAGCAGACACAGTCTCTATAGGATAAAGGGAATCGTTAGAATGGTAGGAATAATAAGAATCATGAGAATCATGGGTGGGTGACAGCTCTAGAGAAACTGCAGAGAAGCGTGTAGGACTGCAACTCTGCCTCCTGGTCTCAACTCTGGGTTGTCATGACTTTGGTTGTCTAATAAAATCTGTCATATTTCTAGATATGAGAGCTGCACCATCCAAAGTGGGATGGATGCCGTCTCTCCTAATCAGACCAGGTTTTCCCCAAAAGGTTTTCCAGTTATCAATGAAGGCCACGTCATTTGCTGGACACCACCTAGACAGCCAGCGACGGAATGATGACATGCGGCTAAACATGTCATCACTGGTCAAATCGGGCAGGGGTCCAGAGAACACTATGGAGTCCGACATTGTTTTGGCAAAGTTACACACCAATTCCACATTAATTTTAGTGACCTCCGATTGGCGTAATCGGGTGTCATTACCGCCGACGTGAATAACGATCTCACCAAATCTACGTTTATCCTTAGCCAGCAGTTTTAAATACGATTCAACGTCGCCCGCTCTGGCCCCAGGAATGCATTTAACTATGGTCGCTGGAGTCTCTAACTTCACATTTCGCAAAATGGAGCTGCCAATAACCAGAGTTTTTTCCTCAGTGGGTGTGTCGCTGATTGGGGAAAATCTGTTTGAAACATGAAGTGGTTGATGGTGAACCATGGGCCGTTGTTTCATGCTATGCTTCCTTCGGACTGCCACCCAGCCGCCCTGGCTTCCCGGCTGCTTGGGAGCTGCCGGGGAACGGCTGACAGGAGCTAACGTAGGACGGCTAGCTGTAGCTAATCTAGGCTGGTCCGCATCAGCTACAGGGGACTGACTAGCTAGCGCTGCTCCGGGGCGATTATCTATGGTACGGAGCCGAGCCTCTACTTCCCTAAGTCTCGCCTCCAATGCTACAAAAATGCTACATTTATTACACATACCATTATCGCTAAAGGAGGCAGAGGAGTAACTAAACATCTCACACACCGTGCAAGAGAGAGGAGAGACAGCAGGAGAAAGAGAAGCCATTGCTAACAGCTAAGCTAGCGGACCAGAGATAGAGTGATTAGAGTGTAGTGTTAAATCCCGAGGGACACGTGCACCACAGATGTTTAACTAAGGCAATATACGTGTACAGGAATTCAGAGATTGACCACAGAACACGGCAAAGTTAGAGCTGATTAATAAGCTAGGATAACACTCGTAACACCACAGTGCAGAAGCAGCAAACAGGAAGTGACACAATACGTTACCACCATGTCAGCACGTCCAATGTGATGTGTGTAAACTGACATTTCTCACACCCCATTTCTTCTAAAATATCCATGATCAATAATCAGCTGAACCTCTCTGAGATCCTCATCTTGTCATTCTGAGATCTTTTGCTGTGTCTGACACCAAAGGTCATATCAAATGGAGAAGACAAATGATGAAATCTTTCTTCCATGTCACCTCTCTGCTCCATATAATTCCAAGATAAGGACTCCAGGTCCTTTGTCTCTTTGCTGAATGAACAGAATAATCAAAGCATCTGTGTATGAGAGCCATGTAATGTCCATGTTTGCATGCTGAAAGAGAACATGCTGGTCTGACCCCCCTCCTCCTTTCAGGGTGGAGCCTGGTGGAGTCCGATGGTTGAGACCGAGGAAGTGTAAGTGTGGTTTTCATTTGATTCCTGAAAACAAAGCTGCTCACATTCAACCATCTTCAAAGTGTCAATCAATGATCAGGTGATAGATCAATAACTGCAGCTGTGTTGTGTCTTCTTCTCTCCATCAGATTTCTGTGAACTCACCATTGACACAAACACAGTAAACAGAAAGATCAAACTGTCTGACAACAACAGGAAGGTGACACATGTGAAGGAGGATCAGTCATATCCTGATCATCCAGACAGATTTGACCAGTGTCCTCAGCTGCTGTGTAGTAATGGTCTGACTGGTCGCTGTTACTGGGAGGTCGAGTGGAGAAGAGGAGTTAATATATCAGTGAGTTACAGAGGAATCAGAAGGAAAGGAGACAGAGAAAATTGTGTGTTTGGATGGAACGATCAGTCCTGGAGTCTGTTCTGCTCTGTTGGTGGTTACTCTGTTTGGCACAATAACAGAGAGACACCTATCTCCTCCTCCTCCTCCTCCTCTTCATCATCTTCCTCTGTCTCTGACAGAGTAGCAGTGTATGTGGACTGTCCTGCTGGCTCTCTGTCCTTCTACAATGTCTCCTCTGACTCACTGATCCACCTCTACACCTTCAACACCACATTCACTGAACCTCTGTATCCTGGGTTTGGGTTCTGGTCATCTGATTCCTCAGTGTCTCTGTGTAGAGTGTAGCAAAAAGAGTCTCCTCCTGTTAGAGAAACTCTCTCACTGTTGAACAGATAGTTCAGTCTGTACATGTCTGTCTCTTTCACTCACACACACCTTTTCGGATTCATGTATTAAAGCAGTTTATTTGTTAAACTCTTCTAAATGATTCCTTGTAAACTTCTTCCTCTTCCAGTCCTTTAAAGATGGAAGCTGTGATTATTACAGGAGAAAAATGTTGCTGACTTTTACTTTTTTAAGATTCTAATCATGATCTTGTCCTTTCACATTAAAAGCATCATTGTGAACATCAGCGTTTTGTCTTTCTCTGAATCTTTGGACAACTGAGCTGATTCAGTTCAAACTAAAATGCTGCCACAGTTTATCAGAAAGATCTGAGAGAAAACAAAGAAACTTGTCAAAGTGTCTTTCAGAGGTTCACAGAGTTAGAAAGAAGAGTTTGAGCCTCGATTCTATGAATTCAAATTAAAAAAAAAAGGTCAAATTTAAAAAAAAAATCAGAAAAGATGAGAGTGAAAACCAGCAGCTGAAATTTAACTAAAACAAGAAGCTGTGAAGTTTATTTGAAAAATGTTTAAAGAGTTTTTCAGCTTCATCTGTCATTTTTACAGTGTATACCTGGTTTTCACCCTGTTTTTCATGTTTTACAGTGAATCCTCTGGCTGCTGATAATACTTGTGTACTTGTACTGTTGATGTTGTCATTGGTCGTTTTCATTTTCACACTGCATCACGTATGTTTGACAGTCCTTTCCCTTGTGACAATAATAAGATCATCTACACTGCTCAGAGACATTCATCTGCCAGTGTCTCAAACCAAGGAAGAAATGAAATCAGGTCTTTGATCATGTCTCTGTCTTCTAAAATATCCATGATCAATAATCAGCTGAACCTCTCTGAGATTCAGGTTGTTGTGTTTTTAACAGTGTAGCCTAACTTCCACTTTACAATACATCTGCTGCTTTTTATTTTTTACAAGTTCATTACACTGCTGTAATATTTTACAGAGCATCCCCTGGTTCTAAATTAGTCCAGAGCTCATCTATGACCATCATACTTTATTGGATAGATCCTGTGTCACCTTTGTTGCCATTTTACACAGTGCACAGCCTCCATTAAATTCTTTTACACTGTATTTCCTGATAATCAATGTTTAAAATTTTTTACAGTGCATTTTCTATTTCTCCTTTTACAGTGATTCTTTTAGTTGTCACATTTTTTACAGTGTATCTGCTTGTACTGAAAACACGGATGGAATAATACATGGAACATTATTCAGACTATGACCAGTCTTCATCTTCCTGCTGATGTCATCAATCCTGATTGGTACATATTGATCCTAATAATCAGTGTGAGTCCTGTTGGACAACTTGTCAGTGTGACCAATGGAGGGCAGTAAACTCTCTGATTATCTGTCCATCAGTCAGACATCAGTATTTATAGCAGTGTAATAATATGTGTGTTCACATACAGAGAGTCATTATCAGACTGATGAACATTAGAGCTAAAATAAGTCAGTAAATGTGGAATAATGTCAGTGTGAACATCAGTATCATTGTCAGTGCTGTGTGCAGAGTTGTAGTTACTGACAGTGACCGCTGGAGGGCAGAAGACTCCTGTTCAGTCAACACTAAAGACTGAGAAGCAACAATAAATAAACAAATCAAATCAGATCAGACGATCAGTCAATAAACATGTTTACATGTGTTGATGGAAAAATGTGGAGGATTGAGAAACTACACGAGGAGAAGGAGCCTCAGGGGAACTCTGGAGGATTCTCACTCTGTTTCATTTGTGTTCAGGTGAATTGGATTAATAAAGAGATCAGTGGGGTGTCTTACATTGTAGACTTTGAGCTGGACCACAGAGGAGCCTCTGAATTTCATCTGTGAATCCAAACATTGTGGTTGAAGAGGTTTTAAAGTCCCTTTGAGAGAGCCTGTCACCAAGTGGGGGCATTGGAGCATTGTTTGCCCCCATTACACCCCTACACTTCCCAAAATGACTTTTCAAGTAAAAGAAGAAAATGAGCTATATTAACAGTCTGTGTGTTCACTGCAGAATGTGAAAAACCTTCAGGAGCACTGAGGAAAGTTTTGTTTGTTGATGCAGGTCAGACACAGCTGCCTCAGCCTGAGCAGAGGCCAAAAGTAGAGGTGGTGAGGCTGCAGCTAAACCCCCCCCTTCCGCCCCCTTAAGGTGACTGAGGTGTATTATTATTAGATTGTTGCATTACATCCCACTCTCCTGGTCCCTGTCACCCACAACAGGCCTATCCTTGTTAGTGTGAGCAGAACTCACACTGACATAGATTACACTGAGGAACAATGTTTCTATTAAGTAAATCAGCTGACCTGTAGATGTTTCTTTAATTGAAGGAACTATGACGACGCGTGTCCTCTGTCCTACACTGAAGCTGATGCAGCTCTCATCTGCATTGACATCAGCAGACAAAAGGCATGAGACAGCGCTCTTAAGAAGGTGAGAGGAAGGTCCTCCAAGTTGTAGATGGAGATTCCTCCTACCCCGGTGAGCTGCTCTCTTGTCCCCAGTCAGGTTGTGTATTTGTTTCTTGTTTGGTTTTAGCTCCTGGTTCCGTATTTCTCCTCGCTAAGAGTGATTTTGCATTTGCATTTTGTATTTTTTGTTTTTGTACCTTTTTCCCCTTTATGGGTGATCCTTGTTTGAAACTTTGTGAGAATAAAAACTAATATTTTTGGTTACGTGGGGTTGTGCATTTGGGTCCAAGTTCTTACTCAAGTCATGACACACAGGTTGGACAATTCAAATATTTGATCACTACTGTCAAAGTATTTTACATGGTGTTGGAGAGATGTGATGTGAGACACGAGATGTCCATATGTCCTGAGGAAGGAGACACTTCTCTCTGCAGCACATTGGTACAATAACATTTAAGGATGGAATCAAGTTGCCATCCTGAACTTTGCTGAAATAACAGAAGCTGTAAAAGTACATAGTCTTTGGTAAAATTATGAGTAGATAAAAAAAGGATGAACTATATCCACTGATCCTGACATGTACATTGAGAGTCAGAGGGTGGTTGTGTAAACTACTGTTAACTGGTAAAATGTAGTATCATCTTGTGCTCGTTGTCCCCTCTGTCCAGTGGAGAGGACAGTTACTGACAAGTTCTTTACCCAACAACAGCAGGATTTTGTCTAATGTGGACTGGAAAATAAGAATCTGTGATGGAGCCAGTAACTCCAGTCATCATAAACAGTAACTGTGGTTGAGCAAAGATTTTTTTCTGAAAAAAATAGTTCAGGAAAAGTAGAAAGTTTCACAAAATGGAAATCTGGAAGGAATCAGAAAGTCAACATTTACTGGAGTACAGTCAGTGAATGTTATTTAATTACATTTACTTTTGGTTTGACTTGCTTTGATGAAAATTCTCTCATTTGCATATGGAATTCTAGAAGGAGACATCATACCACACCTTACTCTTTTACTCTCTAAGTCTTTTCCCTTCTCAGAATTCTAAGTGTTCAAGTCTTCTACTGAGGAAATTCACAAAGTCAATCAAATGCAGGAGATCAAAGAAGTAGAGTCCAGACAGCTTTATTCTTCAATACAGAGTTCAAAAGTCTGAGTTATTCTGCAGAAAAACTAAACTTTACCATCTATACATCATTTTTTATATTGTAGGTTGTGCCCAGGATCAAGGATACTGGGCATGTCCCTTTCTCATCTCTCTTTGTCTGGTTGGTGTGTTTTTGCTTGTTTTTAATGGAATCTGGGGTATTGTTGACTAGTTTTCTTTAAAAACTTTCCAGACTATTCTTTTCTAGTGTTACATTTACTGACAGTATTACATACACTGACATTGTTCTCCACAAATCTCCACATAACAGTGCCATTGGTGCACCAGGGCTATGTGGAGTGTGGGAGATAACACATAGCCAGTACTCCAGTAGGAGACAGAGTGGCATACAAAACAGCCAACCAGGTGCAAGATAGGCTGCACTCCAATGGAGATCAGTGTGGGCATGATTAAGTACTCAAAATGGCCAAGAGGAGTGTTAAAAGCAGTCTTCCATTCAGCCCCCTCTCAGATTCTTAACAGGTGGTAGGCGTTCCGGAGGTCCAGTTTTGTGAATATGGTGGAAACATGCAGAGACTGAGGAAATGAGGGGCAGTAGGTATTTATTTTTAATAGTTATGTTGTTGAGTCCTTTGTAGACAATGCACAATGCAGACAAAGTAGAGTCTTATCTTTCTTCTCAACAAAGAAAACCCGGGCCCGAGGGGAGAAGAGGATGGTCGGATAATTCCTACTTGTAGAGAGTCTTGTATATAGCTCTCCATAGCCTCCTGCTCTGGTTTCGACATGTTGTACAGTCGACCAGAGGGCAGGGAGGAGCCAGGGATCAAGTCAATGGGACAGTCCTAAGGTCTATGTGGTGGAAGGGACAGGGCCTTACTTTTGTTGAAAACCTCCCGAGGTCGTGATATTCAGGGGGCACGGAGGAGAGGTCTGGCAACTCCGTGGTATCTGGAACCGGAGGACTCCCTGGGGGCGGTAGAGCAGAGTGAAGACATGATTTATGACCTGCTGCCCAGTCAAAGTGAGCGTTATGAGACTTCAGCCACAGGTGTCCAAGGACCAGAGGGGTTTGAGGTGTGGAAAAAAACAGAAAGCTGATCTGTTCATGGTGGTTTCTCGAAAGAACTACAGTGCATCTGGAAAGTATTCATAGCGCTTCAGTTTTTCCACATTATGTTACAGCCTTATTCCAAAATGGATTAAATTCATTTTTTCCCCTCAAAATTGTACACACAATCCCCAATAATGACAATGTGAAAAGTTGAAATGTTTGCAAATTTATTAAAAATCAAAAGTCAAGAAATCGCATGTACGTAAGTATTCACAGCCTTTGCTCAATACTTTGTTGATGCACCTTTGGCAGCAATTACAGCTTCAAATCTTCTTGAGTCTTCTTGAATATGATGCCACAAGCTTGGCACACCTATCTGTGGGCAGTTTTGCCCATTCCTCTTTGGAGAACCTCTCAAGCCCCATCAGGTTGGATGGGCAGCATTGGTGCACAGCCATTTTCAGAGCTCTCCAGAGATGTTCAATCGGATTCAAGTCTGGGCTCTGGCTGGGCCACTCAAGGATATTCACAGAGTTGTCCTTTGTTATCTTGGCTGCATGCTTAGGGTTGTTGTCCTGCTGAAAAATGAACCGCTGCCCCAGTCTGAGGTCAAGAGCGCTCTGGAGCAGGTTTTCATTCAGGATGTCTCTGTACATTGCTGCATTCATCTTTCACTCTATCCTGACTAGTCTCCCAGTTCCTGTCACTGAGAAACATCCCCACAGCATGATGCTGCCACCGCCATGCTTCACTGTAGGGATGGTATTCTCCAGGTGATGAGCAGTGCCTGGTTTTGTCCAAACATGATGCCTGGCATTCACGCCAGAGAGTTCAATCTTTCTTTCATCAGACCAGACCAGACCAGAATTTTGAGGGTCCTTCAGGTACCTTTTGGCAAACTCCAGGCAGACTGCCATGCGCCTTTTACTAAGGAGTTGCTTCCATCTAGCCACTCTACCATACAGGCCTGATTGGTGGATTACTGCAGAGATGGTTGTCCTTCTGGAAGGTTCTCCTCTCTCCACAGAGGAACGCTGGAACGCTGGTTCTCGGTCACCTCCCTGACTAAGGCCCTTCTCCCCCGATTGCTCAGTTTAGACGGCCAGCCAGCTCTAGGAAGAGTGCTGGTGTCCATCCATTTATGGATGATGAAGAGGATTTTATGGATGATGAAGCAGCAGGTGGACGATACACCACAGCAAATGGTTTTTTGTCTTCCAGTTTGGATGTGAGAGGCTGAGGATAAGGCTTTCAAATGTGCTAATACTAGGCTTAGGTCTGGGATTAATTAATAAACTGTGTGGTAGATATACATAGAGTAGAAGCAAGTTTAATTATTGACTGGTCAACCTGCAGATTATAACTATTCAGTATCTCATGTATAACATTTGTTGTACTACAGAAAGATGTTGTGCTCAACAAATACTGTCAACAAAGTTCTGCCAGCAATTCATGTATTGCTTGTATTTAAACATACAAGTTACTGTCTCATTGTTTTTCAAATGGTGACTTATGTGCACAAAATAATCACGTTCTGTTCCAAGTTCACCACAACCGCACAAATGACAGGTAAAAGTAGTAAATATGTCAGAGTGCTCAAACATGCTCAAAGGTTTTGGTATGACACTTAATATGATGACCATGCCCAAAATGACTATGTTTTAGTCTGTAATGTTTATTTCTGATCACCAAGACACTTCAGTGGTGTTTCTACAGTTACCTCAGCAGTACAACATTCTGCAGTTTTTCATTTATTCTACCTTGCTGTTATGTCAAATGCCGTTGAGGTTTATTTACTGTGGAGGATTGGAAGTGCCACAATGAAATAAATAAATACACTAAAATACACATTAAATGTGTCATGAATTAATTAAAATTTGGATTAAATACATAGATGTGTTATTAAATGTGTCATGTATTAATTAAAGTACCAGTTAATTTTATGTAAAATAATTATTTCACTATTTAATTAATTATTTCATGGTCTTGTGTTGCAGTGTTTCATGAATTTATTTTATCTGTCAAACTCGCCCATCAAAGCCAGTGGGTGGGGATAACAAGAGTCTAGTCTAATCCATTGCTTTGGTCTGAAGTCTTTCAAAACATGCCGGCTACATTGACGGAGGACCTCCATGAGCTTTCAAGGGACTTGGTGAGAGATATTCTAGACCTTGCAGAGCATGTGGAAGCAGGACCTGCTGGCCCAGAGCATGTAGTGTGTAAAGCAGATGAATTTATTGAAGTTGTTGGAGTTATTTCCACACTTTCCAACCAAGATATTGACCATAGAGTGACTGCAAATTTAGAAGAAGTACTCCACAGCTTCTCTGGCACCAGGGTGCAACAGGCACAACACACACAGGGACCAGGGCGTTTGGCATTTGACATACTGAGTGCAGTTCTGGAGCATCAAGTTCTTTGTGGATTACCAGCTTGTCAAATTGCAGCAATGTTCGGAGTGTCAAAGAGGACCATCAGGAGGTCCATAAAACAAAGTGGTTTAAGGTATTGACACTTAATTCATGAGTTTTCAGTTTACAAATTTCCGGTCTCATCCACCATCATGAAAAGTGGGAGTGAGTCAGTGTTTTGGAGGTCGGGTAGGGGCACGTCTGTAGTGACTGGGACTGAATGACAGGTGAATGATTTTAGCTGAATGAACTGAGTGCAGCCTGAGAGGTATGGGTGGAACCAGTTGAGAGGTGTGTTTGTGATGCCAATATAGGAGAGTCTGTCCAGAAGGATGTTGTGTGAAACTGTGTAGAAGGCCGCACTCAGATCAAGCAGGAGGAGGATGGATAGTGAACCAGAGTCGGCGGCAAGGAGGAGGTCATTGGTGATTTTGAGAAGTGCAGTTTCAGTACTATGGAGGGGACAGAAACCAGGCTTGGATTGTTCATATAAATTATTGCAGGATAAATGTGTATGGAGTTGAGTGGCAACTGTTTTTTTCGATAATTTTCGAGATGAATGGAAGATTTGGAATGGGACAAAAATTATTGAGTTGGGATCTGAGCCAGGTTTCTTGAGTATTGGAGTTATAGCAGCTGTTTTAAGGGAAGAGTGAACAACGCCTGTGATGAGAGGGGACAGAGAAGGTAGAGAGGCCTTTACAAGGACAGTAGGTAGAGGGTCTAATTGGCAGGTTGAGGATTTGGATTTTCGAATGAGCAGGAGTGGGTATAAGTTGCTGATGAATACGTTCAGTTTTGGAAGAGAAAAATGATACCATAGTATTACAGAAATCCGAAGACTACGGGTGAGAAGGAAGTGAATCCAGGGGTTTTGTAATGCTTGTAAGGAAGGAGAAGAGGGCCTTAGAGTTTCCTTCACTGGAACTGATTAAACCAGAGAAGTATATAGATCTGGCCTCAGAAATACAGCGTTTGTAGTGGAGAAGATAGTTTGAATACATGTCTTTATGCACAGTGAGACCAGTTTTTCTGTAGAGTCTTTCAAGTTGACGTCCTTTTGCTTTTAATTGTCTAAGAGCGGGAGTGAACCAAGGTGCAGTGAGGGTAAAGGAGACAGATCTGGTTTTGAGTGGAGCAAGACTATTTAGAAGGTTATGGATGTTGTTATAATGTGAGAGTAGTTCATCTGGGGTAGAAAAACTGTCAACACTGGGGAGGATATTGAGACAAGATTAAGATTAGATGTGCGACTACAGTCTCTGTCGGTAGGATTAGTGGATGCCTTAAGTCAAGAGGTAAGGAAGCCTTTTTAAATCGCCCTCCCACCCTGAGGACACCATCTTACAACACTGGATCAAGTTGGAACAATGAATGGTTATGTGGCAGCTCACCGTGACTCAGCATTTGCATTTCCTTTTTGAAGGCATCCTTTTGTGCCAGTTTCACAAGCACAAGACTGGCTTTTCTTCTGTCTTCAACATCTATGGTTTTTGCTGTCTTGGTTCTTTCTGCTAGCTGCTGAATCTGAGCAACAACATTCAGTGCTGTATGCCACTTTGAGAACCCTTTGAATCTCTCCAAGAACTTGTCTTCTCTTACTACCTTTCTAGTACTTGTGTTGTTTTGACTTAAGGATCACCTACCAGACGCTCTGGAGTTCATTTTGGTGTGGTCTGTTTCCCACAGAAACTTGGATCCAGTAAGCCAATTTGAACTAATCAGTTCTGCAACCGACCTTAAAGGAAAAGGTGTCACTGTTCATATTCCACTTTACTCCCAACACAGTCTGGACTGGGCATTCATTGTGACCACATCCTGAACTCCACTAGCTCTTTCACTGTCTGGAATTGATTCCAAGACTTCTCTGTTGTTTGAGATGAACTTGTGAAGGTGTAATCTCTCCTTTTCACATACACTCTGTGCCTCTTCCACTAACCTAATGGCTGCATCTACAGACTCTACACTGATGAGGCCATCTTCAACATAGAAATTCTTCCTGATGATGTTTGCTGCTGTGGGACACTCCTTTTCATATTGGCTAGCAAGATACTTCATTCCATAATTTGCACAGCCAGGTGAGGATGTTGCTCCAAAAAGGTGGACCTTCATGCAGTACTCTTTTGGCTCTGCATTTGTATCACCATTCTCCCCTAACAGGAACCGTAATTAATCTCCGTCCTCTTGGCTTGCATGGAACCTGTGGAACATTTTCTCTAAAACACAGATTACTGCGATCAGGTGCTTGCAGAATCGGCAGAGCACTCCTGTCAGTCCATTTGTGAGATCAGGTCCAGCTAGTAGATGATCATTTAGAACTGTGCCTTCATACTTAGCAGAAGTAGTCAACCACAACCAGCTTCTTATTTTCTGGAATTTGAGGGTGTGTTTTAAAGGGAGTGGCATTTCCAGGTGTCCATCTGCATTCTGGTGTTTGTTCAGTAATTGCATGAACTGTATGTCATCTTGTGATATGCTCTTTTCCCCACGGTCTGTATCTTTGAAGTCTGACTCAAGGGCTCTAATGACAGTAGCTGGTGGCACAGACCTGTCACATCTGTTGATGTTGCAACCCATGGTGAGCTGCCAACAATGCTCCAACCTAAGTCAGTCTTAACAGCATATGGCTCATCGTCACCCCCCCCCCCTCCCCCCCACCCCCCGTGATGACCTGACGTGGTGCTAATGCTCTCGAACAGTCAATGCGTATTAGGAGTCCTATCGCACAGTTCATCAGCTGTGGTGTTTCCTGTGCTATGCTGTTCAGGTGTTTCCATCTTTTGGCAGTCTCTGAGATAGGAATGTGGGAACGTTCAACAGGGGGTGAAGTCTCTGGTGTAAAGCTTGTGAGGAGAACCCTCTAACTCTAAGCCCACTAACTCTTTCACTCTGAACAATCCTTTCCCATGATAGTGGTAAGCTTTAACTTGACAGGCTCTACTCTTACCCCCATCTTCCTAGATACCTCTTGGTCTACAAAACTGCTGTGTGTCCAATATGGTATACACCAAGGTCTCTGTTCCAGGCGCTTTGGGTGAGGAAATCCAAAAAGGCATTATCAGGGATATGCTCCCACCATTCCCTTTGTCTATGCTACAAGAGAGGGATATGTTTTCTTCTGCTTGCACAGCATGGGATGATGTGTTTGCTGCAGCAGGATGGTCTTCATGAAGTGGTGTTGGATGTTGTTTCTTGCATATGCCACAAGTGGCTTTACTCTTTCAGTCTCTTGCATTGTGTCCTCTCCTAAGACAACCAAAACACAAGTTATTGTTAGATTTAGGTTGTAGTGTTTAGAGGACCCAGAAGCAGACCACAGGCAGATGACAGTTTAAGGAGTGGAGGCATAGCGACGTGGCTGGCAGGTTTCTGGCTGGAGGAGCGATCCTGTACAAAGGTGAGTTTCTGAAGGAGAAAACAACAGAGAACAAGAGATTAATTCACAGGCTTTGCTAGAAGAACTGTTTGCACAGCAGCGTGAGTTACCACTGAAGGTAGGACAGTCCAGTCGAAGTGAAGCCCTGCTCCGACTTAAAAGGAGTGAGAACAGTAAAATGAGGTGCAGGTGTGCCAACCTCCAGCCAGCAGGAAACCACGCCTCTCCACTCTAACAGGAAGGAACCTCCCACAGGAGGCAGAGGGAAAAAACACCAAAACACAAGCACACAGAAACAGTCCAAACCCCATAAACTAACAGTACCCCCACTCTAACGGACGCCCCCGGCGTCCGACCAGGCTGACTGGGGAAAAGAGTAGGTTGAAAGCTGTTAGCAGTCATAAATGGGGGCATACCTGTAGAGGAGTTCGAGAGAGAGTTGTGTGCATATTCCACCCAGGCTAGCTGCATGCTCCAGGAGGCTGGGTTACGTGCTGCTATGCAGCGGAGAGCGGTCTCCCGCTCTGTCTGGCCGTTGGACTGTGGATGATAACCAGAGGACAAACTAGGAGTTGCACCAAGTGCTTTGCAAAAGGCTGTCCAAACCTGAGAAGTTAACAAGGGTCCACAGTCTGACACGATGTCTGTAGGCAGACCATGGAGGCGGAAGAGTTCAGTCAGCAGGTTAGCCGTTTCCAGTGCTGAAGGGAGCTTAGGGAGGGGAATGAAATGGACACTTTTTGAAAAACAATCTACTATAGTTAGAAGGACTGTGTTACCTTGGGAAGGAGGGAGACCAGAGACAAAGTCCACAGCAATATGAGACCAAGGGCGGTGAGGAATGGGAAGGGGTTTGAGGAAACTAGCACAGGCATGGTGAGAGGATTTGCCACGGGCACAGACAGAGCAGGCATTGACATATTCCTGGGTGTGTTGAGCCACCAGAAGCGTTGCTGAAGAAAGAGGAGGGTCCAACAAATGCCAGGGTGACAGCTGAATTTAGAGGTGTGTATCCACCGGAGCACCAGAGAGCGAAAGTTAGCTGGTTTTTGGGGCAGTTGTTGGGCACTGGGTGATCTTTTAGGGCTTCCATGACCCTGGTTTCGATATCCCACAACACAACTCCAACTATGCACGAGGGAGGAAGGATATTGGCTGGCTCAGATGGTGAGGTGTCTGGAGAGAACTGCCGAGAAAGAGCGTCAGGCTTGGTGTTATGTGAGCCAGGATGGTAGGTGAGTAGCTCAGGAACAGGGAGCGAGGGTTGAGTTGCTTTGCAGAGTGCAGGTAGGCTAAATTTTTGTGATCAGTCCATACCAGAAACGGTTGCTCAGCTCTCTCCAGCCAGTGCCAGGACTACTGCCAGAAGCTCATGGTTCCCCACCTCGTAATTTCTTTCAGCAGGAGTTAAACGACAGGAGAAGAAAGCACAATTTTTTGAAGGAGAGGAGATCACTAGCAGAGAGAGTGTTTCACGATGGTTTCCTGACAACAACAAGGTTACTGGAGTGGTACGGTGAGTTACAGAGGCTAGCAGTTTACCATCTAAAGCCCTATCTTAGGGGTTGCTAGAAACTCGAAAGTTAGGTTAGGTTGGGTGGCTAAATCAGCATCAATAAAATTATCATCAGCTCCGGAATCAATTAAAGCCGAGAGTGGCAGAGGCAACTGAGGCAGTAACAAAGTTCCAGGGATAGTCAGTTGTTTGGGGGAATCGAGTGAAGGGAGGCAGAGGGAAAAAACACCAAAACACAAGCACACAGAAACAGTCCAAGCCCCATAAACATAACTTTTTCTTGTCCTCTGCAGACTTATTAGCAAACTGCTGGCAATTGTGTATGGAGTGTCTTTCTCCACAGCACATACATGTTGCTGGGTTTGGCGATGAAACAGAGGTGTTCACTTTCATTGATCTGCTTGGGCCTTTTTTACAGCATTTTTTGTTTTCATGACTGTGCTTGATCTGTCTGATGTTTTCACATTTGTGATGAATGTGTTAGCCTCTGGCCGCTTTATGTCTCTGGATGTCTTTTCTTAAGTAGATTTTAAGGCATCGAAGGATGTTACAGGATTGCATGTAATTTCTGCCTCTTGTACCACAAAAACAGCAAACTCAGTAGGTTTTCCTATTCCTCTTTTTGTTTCCGCTGCTTTGTGACATGACAATTCCAGCAAGGTCTTACCCAGTCAGGGAGTTTTTGGAGCATCTTTTGGTTCTCCTCATAGTCATTTAACACATGAAGTCCTGTCCTGAAGTCTGCTGGATAAGTTCTTGCCTTTATATGTGTATCATATATAAACATAACCAATGTAGAGGTGAATGGTGCCCTCGAGTGTATTGGAATGTGTTCACTAGCTCTGCATCAATCCATTATCTGGAATCGATTTGCCTTGACTTGATAGGCAGGGTAACCAATCAGGTGTTAGGATCCACCCATCCAACTTTGATGGGCGAGTTTGACATGAAATAAATTCATGAAACACTGCAACACAGGACCCTGAAAATAATTCAATCGTGAAATAATTATGTTTTTTACATAAAATGAATTGGTATTTTAATCAATTAATGGCACTTTTAATTACACATGTATTTATTTAATTCCAATTTTAATTAATTCATGACACATTTAATAAATTAAATAATTTATTAAATTAATTATTTATTTAATAAATTAAATAATTTATTAAATGTGTATTTATTTGTGTATGTGTATTTATTAAATGTGTATTTATTTGTTTCATTTTGGCATTTAACATTCTGACATCAAACCTTAAACCCTTAACCTTATGGAGCTTTGACAGGTCACAGTAAAAGTTCTAAGAATTTTCAGTTCACACCTTACACAGTTCTAAAATATCACAGTTCTAAAATTGAAGGTCTGTGACTTAATGTTGTAGAAAATTGAACTCTACATAATTGAACTGTGTCTATGTCACTTAAGATTCCAGATTCCACAACTTAACATTCTAACACTGCAATGCAGCATTCAAGAACTGTAATTGGTCACAGTTCCAGTTCTAACAATCTAGAAGCCTGACTAAACTTTGCTTAATTACAACTTAAAATTATAAGTGTAACTTTATAATCTGTAAGACAATCTTTGAAAATTCCATGTCACTTAAGATTCCAGAACTGTACACAATAATTCTACAATTGTAACCCAACATTCTAGAACTATCACGGGTCACCTTCTAAGAACCTTCTAAAATATTAGTATAATAATAATAGTTCTAACAACCAGTATCCAGTCTCACAAAAAAAGAGAGCTAGCATAAAACAGTACCTTGGATCCAGAGGTCCTCTCACCTTTAGGCATGTCTCCTCAACCCCACTGTCTGTGAAGGCCTTATTGAGGATGAGGATAACAATTTTGAGGTACTCCTTTAACAGCAGAGGCACATGTGGGCAAAATTGCTGCTTCACAAACACATGGTGAGTATGAGGACCACAACATTAACGTTTTGTTTTATTTTCCTACTTAACAGTTTTATATTTAAACAAGATATACAAAAGAAATACAAAAATAGTGCACTACAACTGGACACCCTAACAACTGTACAATACTCAAAGGAGGCCACTCAACAACACTTAATGTGTGGATGACGTCACTAAACCAGAAGCAATGCCACCTGACAATGCCAGTTTCTCTAAGGCATTTGCAGAAAACTCCTCAGTGTCACAGCTGAGCTGACCTATCTGTACATTGTAAGAGTGAGAGCCACATTAGAGAGAAGTGCTTTCCTTGTAATGACTTGTGATAATTACAAGTTGTGCAACAACTTGTGACTGTTAACAAGTATTTTGTTACCAGTCACTGCCAACATTGTTTTGTTGTTGTTGGGTTTTTTTTCCGAAGAACTGCAGTAATGCAGTATGATTGGTTTCCCTTGTTATTGTTTTTAAGAAGTCATTTTTAACCAGAGCTATCGCTGCTTTATGTGTTAAGGTCATATGCAGAATTGCTGTGCTGTCATCTTTACTTTTGCTTTAGTTTCACTTGTGCTTCATTTACAGTAACAACCAAAAACATTTGAGAACATGAAAAAAGTTTAAGTTTACAGAACTGTCATAGAAATATTCTGTAAACACTCAGAACATAATACAAACACTAATGGGTTGGGGATTAAAATATATTGCACAACATGGAGACAATATCTTAGAGGAGTCAGAAGTAAGGATCTGTGTCAAAGAAAGAGCATAAACTCTAACATTTTGGGGTGTTTTGTTTTTTGGGGTTTTTGTTTGTTTGTTTCGGAAAGACTAGAACATGATTGGGCATCTGCCCAAAAACAACCAATGTCCACCAATTCTTGAACTGTCCACATTCTAACATGAGCTGACCACATGTATAATATATCTTATACAAGAGGCCTCTGCTTTGTAATGACTCTGAACATCTAGTGTCATGTTAACATTCCTCAGCTTGCTGTCCTCAAAGCATAGAAACATAAATGAATGAAATAAATAATAAACAGATGACTCATATTCATTTTGCTTTCACTAGACATAATCTGCACTGACTTTGTTTTTAACATGCCACTATAACGATGACAGTAGTGTAGCCTGTTTGTTGAAGGCAGTGGATAAACAAGTTATCCTGTAGTCAAAGTAAAACCATATTATGTGTACTCAATGCATTGTGTTTAACTAGACAATTGTCATCCTAGCAAAACAGTATTTTGAAGTAAAACAGCATTTTGAAGTTAATATAAATAATATTTTTCATAAATGTTAAATGTATTTGAAGAAAAAAGTGGCCACGTTCCTTCCATGATGTAGATGTCACTTTACCATCAAAAGGAACATCAATTTTAGGCCAATGTTTATGATAAAATAAGCCTTTCAAAAATGCTTGACTAAAGATTGAAGACATTTGACTAAACTTAGATGAAAAGGTTTTTAGTTTTCATCAAACAAAGCTACACTAAAACTAGGAATAATTAAATGACTATCTGAGACTAAAAGAATAAAATTCAAACAAAATCTGCTGCCAAAGTTTACACTGTTTCCAAATCAGAGCGCTTTTATTTATGGAGCACTTTCCGCAAACCATACAGACCCTGTATGATACATCGTGTCATACAGGGGCTAACAGCTCCAACACAAAGACGTGAATAGCTGATTTAAAAAACCAGATCACTCAATACAGACTGAACTCACAACAGTTTTAAGATCCCAAGCGTAAAAAAAGGAAGAAAATTGTCTGAAAATTTTGGACTTCAAAACATCTTAATTTACCAATTAAAAAGTATAGCTTATATCATTCAGTGTAATCATACAAATTTTAGCTGTTACACATGTGAAAAGAAGGCAAAGTCAGTAATCCTTTACAGTATGAAGTCTATTCGTTTGATATGCAGGGGTTTTGATTCTGTGCATCGCTGTTTTCTGGAGGAAATCAGAGCTTGGAACAAGGATGGCAAAAAAAGAAAGAGAAGAGCTTTACATTCAATAGCCTCATGGTTACAAACACTCAGAAATCAGTAATGCTGAATTTAAGAACGTTTCCTGGAAAGAAGGAGAAGGCTAACCTGGCAAAATTGAGTGAGTCCTGCATGTTGTATCCTTTCTGGATTTACTATGACAGTGAATGATTATCAAAAGAAATTGCAGAAGAAATCATGACTTAAACTAAGACAGAATGAAAATGCCCAATGAATGTGTCAAAATTCACAACTTCTTTTAACAAATTTAACAAATTGTTAATTTATGGTATGTACAAACTGGTATGTACCACCCCAGACAATAACTCATTTTGATCAGACATGGAGAGCTGGAGTTTTCTTTCTAGAAGATCATTGCTAACTACTGTCACATTGCCATGAACAATGAACTATTAAATGATTTTGTCCCATAGTGCCAGGAGTATTCCTAACAAACCCATATGGCAGGTCCACAGGACTGTGGGCTGGGATGGACCACCAGAGCTATTCAGAAGGTACTCTACCCGAGACCAGGACCCATTATTGGGCAACGGTTCCACTCCCAGTGTCCAGCACATCACGTTATAGATGTCCACTGCTCGAATTGGAGCCGCCCGAACTTTACGCTTGAAGTCTGGATGAAATTAAGTAAACATAATCAGATCTACATCTCAAAGTAATATCCTGATTTTACAATTTATAGTATTTAACTTCACCATAAACAAGTGACCGTACTGACAGAGGAGCAATACATGTCATTTCCCCTGCACAGTTCGCTGGCATGGTACAGCCTGCTTTAGACACAGTGCATAACAGGAGAACAGTGTTGTTGCTGAAGGACACTATTCAACGGGATTTTACTTGCTTGATAGATCCCAGGTGGAAATAATGCCCAGACTGTACTATTAAAATATGATTGGTTTGTTACCAGGTCCTGTTGCCAAGAAAAATCCTCTCATGTCAAGGAACTCGTTGTCGTATCCATGCCAGCCATTTTGCCAAGCTGAGGGCTCCCCAGAGTCGTTTTTCCAGTATGGGAGTCTCGCCTTGTTCTGGAGTGAATGAACACACACACACAGAGCAGATTTAACACAAGTTCGAGAGAAGTACACAGTAAGGCTTTGTAACGGCTACAAAAATCCCATTACTTGTTACCTCAGTGATAAACCAGCCTGGCTCAGCCACCAGCGTTAGGGGAGAAACAAACTTCCCTCCTCTGTAATGGAAACGTTGAGGGATCTTCTCCCTTGCATAGACACGCATGTTAGGGACCTGAGACAGTGCGGCATACACCTGACATGGCATAACACACACACACACAAACAATGTTAATAGAAGGATTATCTGCCATTTTCTAATTTTTATTTTGTTTTCTTATGTTTTTGCTCAGTTTACTGTGAGCTGGAACAAAGTAGAGACACTGAGCTTGGTACATAACTTGAAATGATGTGCCAAGGTTTCCCATTAAATATGATTAAAGTGACTGATGGTGGCACAATAATCCACTGTCAACAAAGAGGAAAAATTGAAGAGACAGGACAAGGTATCACATATAAGCATTCGTTAACCTGGACCTAGATGTTTACAATATCGAAATACCTTATCAGTTTCTCTGTGAATCATTTTGTAATCACTCTCCTGGCAGAGCAGAATGCAATTTAGATTCTGATCTCACCTCTTGGTACTTGTCATCTTTGGGCCACAGACTGACCACTGGTCCTCTGTCCATCATCTTGACAATGTCGGACATGTTGATGCTCTTGTCGAGCTCGATGACCTTCTCCATCCACTGGATCTTTGTCATACCATGGTCTGAAAATAGCACAATGTTCAGCTGGTTCACCATGTTCTTCTCCTGCAAGAAGATCACAAGCAACAGAACAACATGAAAACTACATGATAGAAGTGTAGCAGCGGTTGCTGTAAGAGTAATAACAGTAGTGATTATACTAACTTTGATCTTGTTGTTGAGCGTCTGCATAGCAAGATCCAGTTGCTGCACTGCTGTTCTGACCTGATGAGAGTCTGGACCGAAGTGATGGCCCTCCACATCTATTTTCTCATAGTATATAGCTGCCATGTCTGCTTGGCCTGACCTACACACACAAACACACACACACACACACACCATTAGGTTGCTTTGTAAACAGCTAAACTATTGTAAAAAAGGAAACAAAAAGATGGATTTGTAGAATGTAAACCTTTCGGGGCTTGTGATAAGCATGAGAACAAGACATTTTTGAATTTATTGTATGTTCTGTAGAATTAGATGAGCATTGCTGCTGAGCCTGCACTTCAAAACTGAAGACAGATAAACATCATTTCATATGTCACCTGCAGTACAGTCTGCTGAAATGAACACTGACTAAATTAAATATTCATCCAAACATCCAAGAATTTTCACTTGTATTTGTTACATTAATTTTTATCATCAAAGCCAAACTCCTTGTGGTCCTTGTTGTCACGTCCAGGCTAGCCTGTGTTCCTCATTGCAACTGTAACTCAATGCAATCTTTCATTCGGCATTTCTTTCATCAGTATTGCTAAAAAGCGAAGTGTGTTTGTGTACTTTCCATACATTCAAAGACAAATCAGCTCTACTACAACAGTTGTTCTAAGAACCTGAAATCTTGATTTTAGCCAGATTTAGCTATTCATTTTTTTAAAAAATATTCTTGTTCTAATGTTGCCTAAAAACATCTACACAGTTCTCTTATTACTGACGTAAGGTAACCACAGACACCTGTCCCACTGTTCAGAATTCAGACATCAACTAACCACTGACACTCCACTGTCCTACTGTTATGACCGAGGAGAACTTATTGTGACCCCTCAGCTTGCTCATGGACTCACTTCTTCTAATGAGTTGTGACGTTTGGCTCACAAACATCTAGGGCTTATGGGAAATGGTGCTCATTAAATAAAATTTAAAAAAAAATGTGGCAGCAGTTATTCTCAAATTAAAAAAAAAAAAAATAGAAAACAGCGATATTAGGTTATATAGGTTATATTAGGATATTACCATATCTAAATGTATTAAGTGAGCCACATTATGTAGTGTGTAGTATTAATAGCATTATTACAAATGTCAGTGGGGTTCTGAATTAGGTTTTATTACGTTTGGAACAGAACAAGGAAGTTATGGTTTCACCTCAGCTCGGTACAGTTTTTAAAGTGTGGTTATTAGAGGCATGTGCTGCTTGGTTATTTATTACTCTGGGATTTTCTCAGCTTAAATCTCAGTTTTTACTTTTATGGCATTAAAATCACGACTTGAAAGCCCTTCTACATAAATAAATGGCTAAAAGTAAGCATGGCTCAAAGGGCATCACAGGGTACATGACAGGTGCAGGTCATTTTGTTGTTACCTCAGGACGTTGAGAGCATTCTCTACTGAGTCTGTGAGGTTTTTCTCTGATGGGTTGTAGACATATTCTTCACAAAAAGATGGACGGACACCCAGAATCTCTACTTCGCAGCCTGAAGACACACATACACACACACACAGAAAATAACAGCATCATTTACAGACAGTTCCTATAACAATGATTAGCATTGCACATAGTGGCATACAGTGGCGCGCAGCCCAAGAAAATGTAGATAACCACTTTAGATTTACGTGCACTTTACGTGTATTAATTTGTCTTAAAACATGGTCAGATCTAAGTTACACTAATGAACGAACACTATTTACTATCTATTTTAACTAGTAACACACAAATCATTGTATTGTTCTTGTTCCTATTGTTATTTCTGTGAAACAATCAGTCCACAGTCAGACAAACAGTCTATTAATGGAGACAATTCCATTTTGTGGCCTTAACCCAATTATAAAGTTACAGCATTGTAACTCTTTAGGACAAAGCCAAAGGCAGCATAATATTAATGTAACAAATATATACAACTATAATCTGTAAGCACTCGTTGTAGGGGCACCACTGTCCAATTCAGGGACAGAAATTAAAATTTTTGTTTCTGAATTTTACATTGCAAACTTAATCTGTCTAATATCTGAAGCTGTGACTACCGATTCAAGAGAGCTGGTTCTCTATTGCACAGTAACGCACTCAAGGTCTCAAGGTATATGATTTTATTAACTACTTTCTACTCTACAGGGGATAGAATGCCACAGATAAATGAAATAGAGTAAAGAGATAATTATAACTGAGGTAATGAGTACTGTATAGAATTGGGTGGTGGTGAAGGATGCTGTGTTTACGTCGTGGACGAGTGTGGAATTGGTAATCTACAGTTTAATAAATAAATCTTAAATATTAACTATATGTGAGGGTTGAGTTAGGCTTAGAGGCCTGGCTGGTTTAGGTTTGTAACTCCACCCACTAATGGGTAGGAATAGATATGCCCGTCTTTAAAAGGCCAAATGAGGGTGCAGCACTTCCTCTTTGTCTGAGGCCTCCTGTGAGCAGTGCTTTGGCCTGTGCAGATCTGTGCAGTCTTGTGAGCCTGTAGGCTATTGATGCCATGCTTAAGTGAAACACTGATGGTTGCACCTTGTTGAGCCTTATCCACTGAACCAGACAGAGCCAGGGGATTCTGTAGTAGGCTCCCACATGTCCTTAAGCCCAGATCCACACTGCTGCTTTGCCTAAGTGGTTCTTTTACTTGATAGCTGCACTTACTTTACACCATAATACATAAGTATTCACAGCCTTTGCCATAAAGATCAAAATTGAGCTCAGGTGTATCCTGTTTCCACTGATCATCCTTGAAATGTTTCTACAGCTTAACTGGAGCCCATCTGTGGTAAATTCAGTTGATTGGACATGATTTGGAATGGCACACCCCTGTCTATATAAGGTCCCACAGCTGACAGTGCATGTCAGAGCACAAACCAAGCATGAAGTCAAAGGAATTGTCTGTAGATGTCTGAGACAAGATTGTCTCGAGGCACAAATCTGGGGAAGGGTACAGAAAAATTTCTGCTGCTTTGAAGGTCTCAATGAGCACAGTGGCCTCCATCATATGTAAATGGAAGAAGTTTAGAACCACCAGGACTCTTCCTAGAGCTGGCTGGCTGTCTAAACTGAGCAATCGGGGGAGAAGGGCCTTAGTCAGGGATGGTTATTCTGTCAGAGCTCCAGCATTCCTCTGTGGAGAGAACCTTCCAGAAGGACAATCATCTCTGCAGCAATCCACCAATCAGACCTGTATGGTAGAGTAGCCAGACGGAAGCCACTCCTTAGTAAAAGGCAGATGGCAGTCTGCCTGGAGTTTGCCAAAAGGCACCTGAAGGACCCTCAGACCATGAGAAACAAAATACTCTGGTCTGATGAGACAAAGATTGAACTCTTTGGCGTGAATGCCAGGCGTCATGTTTGGACGAAACCAGGCACTGCTCATCACCTGGAGAATACCATCCCAACAGTGAAGCATGGCAGTGGAAGCATCATGCTGTGGGGATGTTTCTCAGTGACAGGAACTGGAAGACTAGTCAGGATAGAGGGAAAGATGAATGCAGCAATGCACAGAGACATCCTGGATGAGAACCTGCTCCAGAGCGCTCTTGACCTCAGACTGGGGCAGTGGTTCATCTTTCAGCAGGACAATGACCCTAAGCATGCAGCCAAAATAACAAAGGAGTGGCTTTAGGACAACTCTGTGAATGTCCTTGAGTGGCCCAGTCAGAGCCCAGACTTGAATCCGATTGAAAATCTCTGGAGAGATCTTAAAATGGCTGTGCACCGACGCTGCCCATCCAACCTGATGGAGCTTGAGAGGTTCTCCAAAGAGGAATGGGCGAAACTGCCCACAGATAGGTGTGCCAAGCATGGCATCATATTCAAGAAGACGCTGTAAATACTTTACGGATGCACTGTAATACATGGCAACACTGAAATCGGTTCCTCTATGATGAACAGGGGAGGAAAAGCACGCATCATTAACTTTGTATAATATAATCTGAACCAATCATCACATAGTATGAGAATTATTATCCAGAATTATCCAGACAAACATAATGAGTAATTTCTGCTACTATCTGTAAGTATTACCCATTTACCAGGGTTGTCTGTTGGCTAATGTGACACAAACTGTAAGGTTTAGGCACTAGATGTCAGTGTGACTCCATGGGAGATGTTGATCCAAATCTCCAGATGTATATCTTGGTTTCTGGCACCTACAAACATGGTTGTTGCACACTGTTATTTGACTAAATTTATAGAATATTATTAACCAGGTTGTAGGTTAGTCACACATCAAACATCACTTTATTCCAAAGTAAGGGGGTCTCAACCCTGGTTGAGACCCAAGGTCTCAACCAGTCTCAGTTTTAGCTCAGGAATGTAGAACTTAATTTATTTAATTTATGGAGGAGACCTGTGTTTTGCCACCTGGATTTGTCACTCCCACAGGGAGTGAGATAAAGCATGAGAGGGAGGACGGTGTTATGTTAATGTGTAATTCATTTGGTCCATGAGCTCAAAATCTTAGTGATAATTAAAGTCCTTTTATTCTGTGTGTTTTCTTAACAAGGCAACGTCAGGATTTGGGGCTTTTCTGCCTTTGGGTCCAGACAGCTCATCATCATTGAGGTGAAATGAATTCCCAAGTTTATGCAGGTATCTTGCAGGATAATGTTAGGGAGGGCGTCACCAGTTGAAGCTCAGGAGAACCTGGTTGATGCAGAAGGACAATGACCCTAAACATCAGAGTAAATCTACTACAGAATGTCTTCAGACAAAGAAAATCTCGCTTCTGGAGTGGTCCAGTCAGACCCCAGACCCAAATCTAACAATGATGCTGTGGAATGAGCTCAGAGAGACATCCTGAGACTATGTCTGTTGGGGTTCCACCAGTTATTAAAACCAAGTGTTAACTTACTGTCTCCCCCAGCACTGTGGATGTTTAATGGGTGTGTTCAATAAAGACATGGAAGATTCTAATAAAAAAAAAAAATAATTAATGTTAATTATTAATAATTAATAATTAAGCCGCCAGGTTAGCTCAGTAGAGCATGAGACTCAATCTCTCGGGGTTGTGGGTTTGAACCCCACTCCGGGCAGCACCACCTCCCATGGGCTCACCACCCGTGGAGGTGCCATAGGACTTCAGTGCATTGTGGACTTCACCTGGGTGCATTGTGGACTGGGCAGCATTTTGAAATGTGTTCTCCTGTTGCTTCAGGTGGCTTACCCTTCCTCTGGGCCTGGACCCAGATACCCAGGACCCAGGCAGATGATGACATGACATGACATATTAATAATTGTCATAGTCAGGAAATAAATGTTTTTCCTGGGTTTATATTGTCTGCTTTTATTTTGAAATGTTTGCTTCTTCAGTTGGCTTACCCTTCCCTTGTTTCCCGATTTTTGTTCTCACATTTTCTCTTTGCCTCTTGGAGTGATTTTCAGTTTTCCTGGGTTTATATTGTAATAAAATATTGTTTTATTTTGTACTTGGAGTGATTTTCAGTTGTCTTTTAAAATATTGTTTATTTTGTACTTTGTCTTTGAGTCGTGCTTTTGGGTTCAGGTCCAAGTACAGCCTTAACAATAATTATTGATTAAATAATTACATTTGTGTGTTAATTTAAGCACATTCAGTTTATCTGTTTTTGTGGCTTAAAGATCAGATCACATTTCATGACCAGTTATTGCAGAAAAACAACTTGTTCCAAAAGCTTCACACACTTTTTTCCTGCCACATGAAATTCTTACCTTAACTTTAAACTTTATCATTGAGCATTTGTGCTCAGGAGGCTGACTTAGTGGTTCAATGATAATAAGTTTTCATCTTTACAGCAAACAGGACAAGATCTAATCACAGCTTTTCAACTAGAGGACTTTCTACTTACTGCTACCCCAACCATAAAATTCTCATTACGACATGGTCCAACAGAAGTTCAAATACTTTGGGAAAATGCTCCCATGTCAAATATATGTGTACACATCACAAATTTGGAACTATAGCAACCTTTTCTCAAGATGGCAGCATTTTACTATAGAAATGTGGAAAAGTAAGCATCAGAATCCTGGAGGATATACTGTAAATACGACAAACATGTTTTTACAATATAATACTCATAAAGAATGAAGGACATACAGTAACACCCCCCTCTATGGCCAACTCCAGATGGCCCAGGTTTTTCAGGGTGGTCCCTGTGAAAGTCTCTGATGAGAGTAGGGTCCAAAATATTGCTTGCTGAGACCCAAGACCTCTCTTCTGGACCGGCGGCGAACTGAGTAGAACGGCTCTCGATCAAGGAGGGGGGGGAGGGGGTTTAGAGGCAGGGACCAAACAACTCTCCATAACAGGCTTGACTCGGCTGACATGGAAGGTGGGATGGATTCTCATAGTCCTGGGGAGTTTGAGTCTGACAGCTAGAGGATTAATAATCTTGGACACAGCAAAGGGCTTAACAAAACGAGGTGCCAACGTACGAGACTGCACTCTCAGGGGTAAGTCTTGGGTTGACGGCCAGACTCGATTGCTGGGTGTGTAGTTTGGGGCAGTTCTGTGATGATCTGTGGCCATTTTGCAGCGCTCCGAGTTCCTTAACAGCACCTGTCAGACCAGGCGCATCTACATCGGCAAACCAGAACCCAGGCCGAAGGCACCTTGATCTCCTTCTCCAAGGCCGGGAACAGGGAGGGTTGGTAGCCATAGGCACACTGAAAGGGAGACAAACCAGTGGAGGAACAAAGCAGAGTGTTATGGGCATATTCCACCCAAATGAGATGCTTACTCCATGTGGTGGGGCTCTGGGAAGAGAGGCAATGTAGTCCCATCTCCAGCCCTTCCAACCAGTGTCTCCACTCCTCCAGAACCACTTTGATGGCTAGTAGCTCCCAGTCCCCAACATCATAGTTCCTTTCTGCAGGGGAAAGTTTGAGGGGCAAGTATGCACAGGGGTGGAGTGTATTGTCTCATTTGTGACAACACTGCTCCCACACCGTGTCCGAAGTATCCACCTCAACCACGAACTGGAGCTTGGGGTCTGGGAGAGATTATGAAGCCCAGAAATGATTGATTGAGACATGGGATTCACACTTCTCTGCTTTGACGCACAGTTAGTTGTCCAGGAAATACCGGAGGACTGCACGGACATGTTTACTGTGAGTTTCTTGATCCGGGGAGAAGATGAGGATATCATCCAGGTCCACAAACATGTTTAGCATTTCCCTGAGGACATCATTAACTAGGGCCTGAAACACAGCTGCAGCGTTACTTAACCCAAAAGGCATCACCAAGTATTCATAGTGACCACTTGGGGTATTGAACGCAGTCTTCCAGTTGTCGCAAGTCAAGCCTCCTCAACAATTCAAAGCCAGGTGATAAATGGTGATGTTGTTAAGCCCTCTGTAGTCAATGAACATCTTGGCTCCTTTCCACGAAAAAGAAATCAGCTCACCCTGGGGATGAAGGCAGAGGCCCAATAAGACTCAATGTATTCCTTTGGCCTGCAAGTCTGATCCAGACAACAGCATGGGGGCAGGTTTCAGGCAGAATGTTAATAGGAAAGGCGGTGTGGTAATCTGTCTCAACAGAGCATGAGGGCACTCGGGAAAGGTCGGGGACCTGGGCTGAAGGAATCTCAGAAGGAGAGCAGACTCTTCACAGGGGAGGAAACGTCCTTTACACCCCTCACCTGCAGAAACATTTGTTCCCGTTGTCCAGTCTATCAGTGGGTTGTGTCATAATAGCCATGAGTGATCCAAGATTAAGGGGTGTAATGGGGCCCTCAAAATGTGAAAACTTAAAGCCTCTGTGTGGTGGTCAGGGAAGGTTACCTCGACGGCTTGAGTCATGCAGGTTACCCAACAGAGCAGATGTCTTTTTTGAGCAGTGTACAAACAATGTCGGTACACAGGAAGGCAGTCCAAAATCAGGCAGAGGTATCCAAATCGTGAGTTAAAAAGGCAAAAACCACAAGAAGAACAAACCAGGTCAAAACACACAAGGGTAACACAACGAATAAATGCTTGACTCTACAGACAAATATGGCATCTGGCACAGACAAAGGGGCGGACAAGACTTAAATACACTAGGGGACGGGAAGAACAGTTAAACAATGGTGAAACCCATAAAGTGATGTGGCAGGTAATCAGAACTGGAGGGAAAACACCGGAGGGCAGGAAGTGAATCTAGAACTAAACAGGCAGGAAAAGATTTCAAAATAAGACATGAACCAAACAAAAAAGGCAACACAAGGGAACAGAGTCATCAGACTGGAATTAAGGGCTAGACATGACAAACACTGAATGAACAAAGGATTCATCTTGTTCATGTTATTTTTCAGCTTTGCCACTGCTCCATCACTGTTTAAATGTCTGCACGTAAAGAGAGCTGAGGTGTGTATACTAAAAATTTATGTCACAGTCCAACAAGTTCAATGAGGGTTTGCATGTCATGTGATTAAACTGATTTTTTAAATTCTACTTTTAGCTTCTGCTTCAAGCAGAGAAGAACAAAAGGCATACATAATCCAGTTCTGCCTTCATCAGTGTGTAATCATCTCACATCAAGCTGGAGTTAACCATCATCAGTAGGTTTGAAGACTTGATTGTTTGATATTCTGCACAGTATATTGTGGTTTCAGTACAGATCCCACTACAGCCACATAATTACAGCCACAGAGCTAGCCCCTGTACTGCACTTCACACAACAGTTCATGGCCAGGCCTTTAAACTATCAGACAAATGCAGTGATATTTAGATTGTAACTGTTAATCTTTACCCACATTTGGAAGGTATGAGTGATCTGAGTACACTCAGTTTTATTACTGGTGATAACATCGGAACATATACAGTAAGGCTTGTATAGACATAAACATTACTGCCTTATATGTGACTACAAACCACTATTAAATAATCTTCCTTCCTACCTTTGTTGTTCTGTCACTATTCTCTAAAAAGGAGAAAACACACTTGAAGAAGAATAAAAATATACTTTGGGGTGTGTTGCGCATGTAATCTATTATGTGGCCTGTATAGGGAGATAGGCATCTTGCCTTTGCAGTTTTTGGAATGACAGATTGCTTAATTTGAGTGTTCAGGGGTTGAGGGTTAGAAATAATTGTGCTCACCAGGCCAGTAGTACATGAAAACCTTCTTTCCAAGTTTCTGCAGGGTGACCCATAATGGCTCTGATCCATCCCACCAAAGAGGCAACCGGCTGTCAGGATTGGTACCAATCAGAAATTCCTTCTTGGAGGCTTCGTCCCACATGTAGTTTCCAGTCATCTGGTGAGCATCACAGTGACGACCTGACAAAAACCAACACAGATAACAAAAATAGCATAGTCTGAGTATCCAAAGTCTGATGTGCCGTATCCTTCTGTGCCACAGAGCTCCAATTTGTCTAAAACTAATAAAACATTAGAGTGAGCCTCACTGATGCTTCAATGTCCTCTCATTACCATAACACATTTCTTTTTTTTTTTTTTAGAAATTATTGAGCCTATATAAATGAAGCTATATATATTTGTGAGCTATTTTTACATCTTCAGTGGGAATCAGTGGGCTTGGAGCTGAGAGCCATGGACAAAGTACTGAAGTCAGAAAGTACTGAGAGACACATGGTTGGATTGATCATGGCAAAGTAAGTAGAATCAGGCTAAAGCAAAAGAGTCAGCATCAAACATGACCAGCATGAGGATAAGGGGAGGTGAATGTCAATGAATTGGATCCATGTGTCACACACACACACACACAGATCCAGTTCATTGTGTGTTCATTGTGCATGTGTGTGTCACCAGCCAGTATCTCCTTTCAAAAGGAGAGTGAGTTCCATCAAAACACACACATCAGCACATCAACAGGAGGCAGGCTCCAAAGCTCACATCCCATTGGTCAGGATAGGCTGTTGTTTTTAGGGCTTAGTAAGACAGGGGTCTGCAACACACAGGCATGCTTGACACACACACACGGACAGACCTTTTTTCCACCAAGCAGTGAAAATCTCAAACCATACCTATCTCACCAGGTCACCATCCTGAGTCCCAGAAACTCTACACTTGTGTGTCCCACTTCTATTTTTCAGTCAATCCCCTTTCTGCTATGACAGATTTCTAAACTGTATAAAAAAACAAAGAAAATATCCACATGCTTCTTTCCACCTGGATATTTCTAAATGATCTATTTTGATTATGAATAATATATCCCAAGAGAATTATTTTACATAATATTGGATTTTCTGTCTCCATCAGGACCAGACAACTCCATTACCCCCATAAAGTTGCTGCTGGCTCAACTGTAGTCAAAACTACCTCTGATAACATGGTCTAGAAATGGTCTGATAACATGAACCTACAGAGAAAAAGGGGGGGCAACACAACCCACCTCTGTTCTAGTAAACACACTGACTGCAAGACAAATCAATATGTCAAGATGTGATTCAATCGATTGTGAGTATGCTCACGTGGTAGTAATTAATCACAGCAACATGGCAATACATAGTGAACTAATTAAAACATACTGAGTTTTTAATGGTGCAAGTCAATCTCAGTCAGATGTGTGAGGAACAAGTGACCACACGAGCAGAGGAGAGCACAGAGTCAAACTACAGGCTGGAGTTAGTGTGATAATCACCAACTGACCACACATTTTACCCTTTTTAGTCTACACTGAGTTGAAGTTCGTTCAAAGTTTGGTACTGATCATCTTTAGTATCACTGTTTAGTTTAAATCAGAACAGTCACAGCTCAGCCTGTCTGCTCCTCCACAACAGGATGAAAGGTGCACTGTGGTGGGTCTGCGCGGCCATTTCCATCTGCTGTTTGGTTCATGTTTGTGCAGCAGTTCTACTTCCTAAAGGGCTGAATGAAGTGGAATGTACAGTAGGTCAGAGGACCTGTTGATTAATACACTGTCAGCCAGTCACAACATTGGTCTCATTGAACTGAAACAGCTGAGGCAAATCATGGTGGAGAATAACGCGTGTCACGTTTGCCAGAAAAAATTAACAGGAGGTCCTGACTCACTGAATAACAAGCCTCAGTAGACATCTGACAGCTGCTGCATAAACAGCAGAATACCTGTTATAATGGACCAGTCTGATGTGTCCAGAGGCCATCTACAAATGTACTACACAGATTCTGTGGCAGCCTGGGGTCGTTTGAATGTGATCTGAGGAAACACAGCTGATGCATAATGGTGCTGTTTCTTGGCTTTATCTATCTCACACGTCTTCAGATGCTGAAGTTGGTTTTCACACAGTGCAAAGCAGCTATGGACAAAAGATATTCAACAATAGTCTCACTGTAAGATACATACACATGCAATCACATTCTTTGTTTGTATTTTAATAAATTTTAATCATTTAAAAACATGTAGGTGTTGGAATTAGTTTAATTAAAATAGCTGATTTACATTTTTCAGCATTATTCCATAAAAAGCACATTTATTCCATGAGTCTAGTTTGCCCTTGTGGACAAAAATCAAAAAATTAGTCAGAATGATTTTGTCAGTGCAGCTTCTACTTGCTGTAACACTGCAACAACAACACAACCTTGAGGGTTTCAGTTATTTATAACTAAAAGATAATTATATTTGGTAGGAGTTTACAGATTTCAGATTCAGATGTGATAAACCCACAAAACAGAACCCCAACAACACCAACCCTGACATGTGTGATATTAAGCTGCTAGTTTGAGTCCAGCCACTGACATACCTTGTCAGCATTCTGCATGATTGGCCACAAGGAAGACAGTGTTATCCAACACAATCAGTGTTCATAGTTCACAGTCTAACCTACTGAATACACGCTGCTTTTGATCCCTCGCCCTCACATTTTTGTCTGTAAAAATCAACAGCTTAAGCTCTCTCTCTCACGTAGCTTAGCTTTTCTTTTGTGCCTCTCCCATTTTCTCTAGATTCTTTTCAAAGAGGCTGGCCAATAGAAGTGGGGACTCTTTGGCAGTCTCCCGATTTGATTTGATCCAGTTCTTGATGTCTTGATTCGATTCAGAATCACAGAAAATAAGAACTGAAGATCCTGTGTGAATCAGTTTCTTTCATCTATCCCTACTCACTAACATGCAACAATACTTGGCTCATACTGGCAAACTGGATACAGTGCTGAGTGTAATAATTATACAGTAAAGCATTTTATTATTTGATATCTAATTGGACAATTAAAACAGAAATGAATACAAGATATTACAAATAAATTAGTAGCTCATAAATAGACTAAATTATTGAAATATTTCATTAACTGACATTTAAATGGGCAAAAGATGAATCATAAAAATTATTTACAAATAAATATATTAATCCATCAATAAATGAATGGGTCAATAGTCAGAACGGCATCATTTAAATATAAATGAACGAAACCTGAACAAAGAATGGAATTTCAGAATGAATTTGAAAGTGAAGTTTTAAAAGAGAAATAAAAAACTCAATTCTTAAGTTGAATTAAGAGCTCAGATTTTATCAGAGCATTTAAAAGGTCAACTCCCTTTTCCCTCTACATTTTGTTTTGTTTTTTTCAGTTGGCATCTCTGTGACACTTTGGGTCTTATGTTTGTAAATCAATGCAGATCAGTCTTCAGGGAAGCCCCCACTCGTGTGCATGCCTCGTGGTTTTCATAGTAAAAGTTAGTCACATTAGGCCCGTGGTTTGACAGAACAGAGGTAAATACCAAATGCTATATTCCAGGAAACATAGACGCAGCAAGTTGATAATACTGCTGCTTCAATATGCTCAACCCTGACCTGCTGCCTTTGAAAAAGAAGGTCAGGAATCACAGGAAGCCAGCTCCATGGGACAATTCACAAAACACGCATTTTTAAAGCAGATATCACGTAAAGCTGGAAAGGAAATGGTTATCCACTAATTAGAGGAATTCCAATAGCCTGGAAAGTTACGCTTTATAACGTATAGTCTCTTCTCGTAAGCAAGAACTGCCTTTCTGATGGCCTATCATTAATAGAGGAAAACAAGAACAACTCCCTAGGTTTCTTTTCAGCACCAGCTAGGTTGACAAAGAGCCATAGCTCTGTTGTAACACTCCATCCTCTAGCCTCTACCAGTAATGACTTGCGAGCTTTAGCAAATAAGATAGTAGACAATGGAGACAGAATCCATCTCATCCTGCCTAAGCAACTGTTAATGATGTGGTGGTATAAAACAGAACATCTTTAAATGTCTGCCAGTTCCGATTTTGTCGTTAGACCGTTTCTCCCATGTATCTAGCTGAATTGACTCTTAATAGTTTCTAAATTCAAATCACCATGTCTTTGATCCCATTCGACCAGATTTCTTATAAAGATGTGTTGCCTTTGATTACACCCATATAATAGATCAGATAAATTGGGTTGTTGACAGGATATGTCCTATTAAGGCTTTAAGGCTGTTATCAAACTCATTTAAAAGCCTTCTGACTCTGGAGCATTTTGGCAAACTATAGACCCATATCCAATCTCCCTTTAAATTCTAAAAATTTTGGAAAAGGCTGTTGCAACTCAGTTGTGCCACCATCTACATAGGAACGGTTTGCTTGAAGCCTTTTTCAGTCAGGATTTAGAGTTCAACAGCAGCAATAGAGACAGCACCAGTAAAGTTAACAACGACCTTCTTATAAGCATCAGAGACAATGGACTCGCTCTATACTTGTCCTGCTAGATCTTAGTGCTGCATTTGACACCATTGATCATAATATCCTATTGGATAGATTGGAACATGTTATTGGGATTAAAGGAACAGCACTAGGCTGGTTTAAATCATATCTATCAGATAGATACCAGTTTGTCCATGTTAATGATGATCCCTCCATATATACCAGAGTAAGTCATGGAGTTCCACAGGGTTCTGTGCTTGGACCGATACTGTTCACCTTATACATGCTTCCCCTAGGCAATATTATCAGGAAGCATGGAATAAATTTCCATTGCTATGCGGATGATACCCAGCTATATTTATCTATGAAACCAGACGAAACAGATCAGTTAACCATACTTCAGGCATGTCTTAAAGACATAAAGGCCTGGATGACCTGTAACTTTCTTCTTCTGAATTCAGACAAAACTGAGGTTATTTTGTTTGGTCCCAAACACCTCAGAAACAGTTTATCTAATCATATAGTTACTCTGGATGGCATTAATTTAGCCTCCAGTACGAACAACAGTCACCCAAACAAAGTGCATCACCTAAGTTGTTAGCATTACCCTTGTGTAACATTAATACGCTATATATATGGTAGACTATAGTAAGTGTGGCAATAAGCAATATCAGCAGATGAACAACAACAGATGTAGTTCTCCTCTTGTTGCTAGTGAGGACCAGTCTTATTTTAATATAGAACACAGTCACTATCTGTCTTGTCATTTCAGACCCTGCCATGTCCACCTGCTCACCTGTTCCCCACTCCCACATTGGTTCCCATTAGGTCCATTTCCACCTGCACCCAGCCAGATAGCCTATTGTATCATCTCATCTCTAGCGCTCCAGCCTTTTTATTCTTGTAAGTTTTTGACCTCCTGCATGTTTTTGGACTTTGCTTTTTACCTGGTGTTCCTCCCTGTTAATGACCACTGCCTGCCTCCCAATTTCACCCCTTGCCTAAGCCTTTACATGCTCTTGTCGATGATCTGCCAACAAAATTTTTCAAAAATGTTTTTAACTGCATAGCTTCAGATGTGTTGCAGATAGTAAACAACTCTCTTGAGTCAGGGCAGTTTCCCCAAGCCCTGAGAACTGCAGTAATTAAACCTCTTCTTAAAAAATCTAATCTGGATACTTCAGCTATAAACAACTACAGGCCAATATCTAACCTTCCTTTTCTTGGAAAGATCATTGAAAGGACTGCTTTTCAACAAATTCATGCATTTTTGGCGCAAAACAATCATTTTAATGAATTTCAGTCTGGTTTTCGAGCACATCACAGCACTGAGACAGCACTTGTGAAAGTACTTGTGAAAGTCTTGAATGACATACATCTGAATAATGATGCATCCAAAGTCTCTGTCTTAGTATTACTGGACCTTAGTGCTGCATTCGATACAGTTGATCACAATATACTGCTTGACAGACTGGAAAACTGGGTGGGACTTACTGGTACAGTGTTGAGTTGGCACAAATCTTACTTACATGGTAGGGATTACTTGGTCTCAATAGGTAACTATGAGTCTGACCGAACTAAGATTACATACAAGGTTCCTCGGGGGTCCATTCTTGGACCACTTCTGTTCAATATCTGCATGCTGCCCCTAGCTCAGATCATCGAACATCACAATGTCTCTTACCACACCTATGCAGACGACACACAACTTTATATTTCAGTGTCATCACACGACCACAGTCCCCTACATTCACTAAGCAAGTGTATTCAGCAAATCAGTGAGTGGATGTGCCAGAATTTTCTCCAGCTCAATGAAGATAAGACAGAATTGATTGTTTTTGGCTCCAAAAGTGAAAGGTCCAAGATCAGTGCTCACCTTGACTCCATGTCACTGAAGGTTACAAATCAAGCCAGAAATCTCTGTGTCAGGTCTGTGTCAGTAATTCTTGACACAGACCTGAAATTTCACCAACCATGTAAAAGCTATCACTAAGTCTGCCTATTACCACCTGAAAAACATTGCTGGGATCAAGGGTTTTCTATCCAAACAAGACACAGAAAAACTTATCCACGCATTCATTTTCAGTAGGCTAGATTATTGCAATGGCATCCTAACAGGTCTAAACAAACCATCTATCAGACAGTTGCAGCTGGTCCAAAATGCTGCTGCCAGATTCCTGACTAACACCAGAAAAATGGACCACATTACACCTGTCCTCAAATCACTGCACTGGCTTCCTGTGAGTCAAAGGATACAGTTTAAAGTTCTACTCTTGGTCTACAAAGCACTGAATGGTCTTGGACCAAAATATCTCATGGACTTATGTCTGGTCCTGGTTCCTTATGAAGCATCCAGACCCCTTAGATCATCAGGGACAGGCCTGTGTACGAATGGTGCTATAGAAATAAACCTTGCCTTGACTTGTCTGCACTACATTTAAATAAAGATGAACTGTTTGAACTCATTGTGTTCTGAATTGTGCATTTGAGTGAAATGTGTTGACCTATGACAGTGATGAATACTATATTTATTTCCCTGAAACACAAAGCATAATGATAAACTGCATCAGGTTGTTTCAAGGCAAGGCATGGTAATTTTATTTGTATAGTTCATTTCATACACAAGGGCAATTCAAAGAGTTTTCCATAAAATAGTTAAAAACAGAGCATAGAAAAAAAAACACAAAACAATAGGGTTAAAGTGGAATTAAAAGCAGAGGTAAACATATAAATCCCTTCCCTTCCACTGACACCACACCAGTCCTGAGCACACATGAAGTGACAGACTGTCTTCACAGCCTGACCAGATGGTGTATTGGGACTAGCGCTTAAGAACTGTATGGCTGAATTAACAGAGGTCTTCACCAACATCTTAGCCCACTACTCTACACACTTTTTACACATGACTACTCTGCCTCCCACCTTTCCAATTTCACAATTAAGTTTGCTGATGGTACAACTGTACTTGGTCTCATTACTGATAACACTGAGACTGCATACAGGAAGGAGGTTGGTGCACTGAGCACAATCTGGCCCTTAACACAAAAAAGACTAAAGAAATAATCGTGGACTTTGGTAAATCTGGACAGCTCATCCACCATCCACCCTCCGTTTCACATTGGAAGTGAGGAGGTAGAGAGGATCAATAGCTTTAAGTTTCTGGGTGTAACTGTGATAGACGATCTGAGCTGGAGCACACTGCCTTAGCCATAGGAAGGGCCCAGCAGTGTCTCTACTACCCAAGGGAACTGAGTAGAGTTAATCTTCCTCAGAAACTCATGGTGAACTTCTATCACTGTGAAATAGGAAGTGTGCTGACCTATGGACTTTTAGTGTGGTTCTCCAGCTGCACTAAGGCTGAACAGCAGGTGCTCCAGAGAGTGGTGAAAATGGCGGGGAGAATCATGGGGACCAGCCTGCTGGAGATATCTTGTCTAGGTACTCATTAAAACTCGTTACTCATTACAAAGCTCAGTTTAAAATAAAACAACAAGCAAATGATCTGTACAGGCTATAAACAGTGTGCAGAGACAGTGTGCAATAAAGGCTGAGGTTCTTGAAGTTGTTGATTGACTCACAAGGTGCTACCAACCCCCACAAGAAGGTAAATACCTTTCTTTCTCACCAGTCAGAACTGAAGAAGCCTTTCAGGGGAGAGGTGAAGTCCAGTTGCCTTTGTACACCTTTTGGAAATATGCTACTGCAGCTGCAGCCCAGGTGAGGCAGTGGAGGACCAGAAACCAGTGGCACTACGTCAACTGGATAACTGCCTACCCAACACACACAGTGCAGCTGTAGGACACCACATGGGAAAATCTCTGACACCCAGCAAATGGGCATCACTGACCACAAATTAGGTGACAGCCACAGTTCACTGTTCACACACACACACACACAAACAACATTCACTGCCCATTTGTTTTTTTGGTTTCTTTGAGCAAGCAAGCAGTTGCTTTCACCTCCTCCACCGTTCAAAGTAAACATGCCATGACTTCCACAGAGGCCGGCAGCAGGTGCAAGAAGGGGAAGGGTGGCTGCTGCTCTTGTGAATGCAGACAGCTCTGTGCTGCTGACATTAGAGTTCATGATGGTTCAACTTTTTCAACCTGCCACTGCGGCTCGCTGTGTGACCACAGCAAACACAGAAACGACAAAGAGGGACTTACCTGTATCAGGGTTCACCAACAGGGAACAGAGCAATGAAGGGAAACATCAGTTTTAATGATGCTAGTTAGTAAGGCTGCCTGCGACCAAAGATTTTCTAAGTCAACTAATCGCTGCATGTTTATGATATTGATTTAATTATTTCTTTTTTTGGGGGGGGGGGGGTTTGAACATTATGGATTGACCAGCATTTGCTTCCCTCAGGATTCTGGGACCTGTAGTTGACCTGTAGGATTAAGGTGTTAAGTGTAACAAATACACTCAATGGCTGAAAGACTTAACTTTGGTTTCCAGAAATCATGTACAATGTATATAATGCAATAACATGCATGTTATTGTATTATATACATCAATCAAACTGTGGACTTGGAACTGGAACTTGGAATTGTCATTGTTGCCATCATAGAATTTCAGTGGATAATTATGTGTGATAATATGGATTCTTGGCTGCGGATGCCACTTTAAACTCTGTGCTGAATGGGGAGTTTGTCTTCTCCCTTGCTCTGTGTGCCTGTTTGGATGAGAGCCGGGCTGAGCGCTTCCACACCGAGAGCAGGCAGCAGAGTGGCTTCAGAGCAGAGAGCTCAGCAGAGAGAATGGAACAGATTTTAGCTTATCTTTTACTTGAGTCAGTGACAACAATACTTGTTATCTATATGAGGAACAAACCCTAAAACCACTACCACATGTATGAAATA
>CM028905.1:14741175-14840073 GCA_016801885.1 Toxotes chatareus | reverse complement strand
ACTTTCACAGGGACCACCCTGAAAAACCTGGGCCATCTGGAGTTGGCCATAGAGGGGGGTGTTACTGTATGTCCTTCATTCTTTATGAGTATTATATTGTAAAAACATGTTTGTCGTATTTACAGTATATCCTCCAGGATTCTGATGCCTACTTTTCCACATTTCTATAATAAAATGCTGCCATCTTGAGAAAAGGTTGCTATAGTTCCAAATTTCTGATGTGTACACATATATTTGACATGGGAGCATTTTCCCAAAGTATTTGAACTTCTGTTGGACCATGTCGTAATGAGAATTTTATGGTTGGGGTAGCAGTAAGTAGAAAGTCCTCTAGTTGAAAAGCTGTGATTAGATCTTGTCCTGTTTGCTGTAAAGATGAAAACTTATTATCATTGAACCACTAAGTCAGCCTCCTGAGCACAAATGCTCAATGATAAAGTTTAAAGTTAGGGTAAGAATTTCATGTGGCAGGAAAAAAGTGTGTGAAGCCTTTGGAACAAGTTGTTTTTCTGCAATAACTGGTCATGAAATGTGATCTGATCTTTAAGCCAGATAAAAAAACAGATAAACTGAATGTGCTTAAATTACCACACAAATGTAATTGATAATTATTTAATTAATAATTATTGTTAAGGCTGTACTTGGACCTGAACCCAAAAGCACGACTCAAAGACAAAGTACAAAATAAACAATATTTTATTACGAAGTACAACTGAAAATCACTCCAAGAGGCAAAGAGAAAATGTGAGAACAAAAAATCGGGAAACAAGAGGACGGGTAAGCCACCTGAAGCAACAGGAGAACACATTTCAAAATAAAAGCAAAACCCACAAGACAATATAAACCCAGGAAAAAACATAACAAGACATTATTTCCTGACTATGACAATTATTAATATGTCATGTCATGTCATCATCTGCCGCTTATCTGGGTCCTGGGTATCTGGAGAAAATGTGAGAACAAAAAATCGGGAAACAAGAGGAAGGGTAAGCCACCTGAAGCAACAGGAGAACACATTTCAAAATAAAAGCAAAACCCACAAGACAATATAAACCCAGGAAAAAACATAACAAGACATTATTTCCTGACTATGACAATTATTAATATGTCATGTCATGTCATCATCTGCCGCTTATCTGGGTCCTGGGTATCTGGAGAAAATGTGAGAACAAAAAATCGGGAAACAAGAGGAAGGGTAAGCCACCTGAAGCAACAGGAGAACACATTTCAAAATAAAAGCAAAACCCACAAGACAATATAAACCCAGGAAAAAACATAACAAGACATTATTTCCTGACTATGACAATTATTAATATGTCATGTCATGTCATCATCTGCCGCTTATCTGGGTCCAGGCCCAGGTCGCAGGGGCAACTGCCGCCCAGTCCACAATGCACTGAAGTCCAATGGCACCTTCACGGGTGGTGAGCCCATGGGAGGTGGTGCTGCCCGGAGTGGGATTCAAACCTACAACCCCCAGAGATTGAGTCTCATGTTCTACTGAGCTAACCTGGCGGCTTAATTATTAATAATTAACATTAATTAATTATCTTTTTTTATTATAATCTTCCATGTCTTTATTGAACACACCCATTAAACATCCACAGTGCTGGGGGAGACAGTAAGTTAACACTTGGTTTTAATAACTGGTGGAACCCCAACAGACATAGTCTCAGGATGTCTCTCTGAGCTCATTCCACAGCATCATTGTTAGATTTGGGTCTGGGGTCTGACTGGACCACTCCAGAAGTGAGATTTTCTTTGTCTGAAGGCATTCTGTAGTAGATTTACTTTGATGTTTAGGGTCATTGTCCTTCTGCATCAACCAGGTTCTCCTGAGCTTCAACTGGTGACGCCCTCCCTAACATTATCCTGGAAGATACCTGCATAAACTTGGGAATTCATTTCATCTCAATGATGATGAGCTGTCTGGACCCAAAGGCAGAAAAGCCCCAAATCCTGACGTTGCCCTGTTAAGAAAACACACAGAATAAAAGGACTTTAATTATCACTAAGATTTTGAGCACATGGACCAAATTAACATAACACCGTCCTCCCTCTCATGCTTTATCTCACTCCCTGTGGGGAAGATCCAGGTGACAAAACACAGGTCTCCTCCATAAATTAAATAAATTAAATTCTACATTCGTGAGCTAAAACTGAGACTGGTTGAGACCCAGGGTAAGAGGTTACAAACCTCTTACCCTTACTTTGGAATAAAGTAATGTTTGATGTGTGACTAACCTACAACCTGGTTAATAATATTCTATAAATTTAGTCAAATAACAGTGTGCAACAACCATGTTTGTAGGTGCCAGAAACCAAGATAGATATCTGGAGATTTGGATCAACATCTCCCATGGAGTCACACTGACATCTAGTGCCTAAACCTTACAGTTTGTGTCACATTAGCCAACAGACAACCCTGGTAAATGGGTAATACTTACAGATAGTAGCAGAAATTACTCATTATGTTTGTCTGGATAATTCTGGATAATAATTCTCATACTATGTGATGATTGGATCAGATTATATTATACAAAGTTAATGAAACGTGCTTTTCCTCCTCTGTTCATCATAGAGGAACCGATTTCAGTGTTGCCATGTATTACAGTGCACCCGTAAAGTATTCACAGTGTCTTCTTGGATATGATGCCATACTTGGCACACCTATCTGTGGGCAGTTTCGCCCATTCCTCTTTGGAGAACCTCTCAAGCTCCATCAGGTTGGATGGGCAGTGTCGGTGCACAGCCATTTTCAGATCTCTCCAGAGATGTTCAATCGGATTCAAGTCTGGGCTCTGGCTGGGTCACTCAAGGACATTCACAGAGTTGTCCTGAAGCCACTCCTTTGTTATCTTGGCTGCATGCTTAGGGTCATTGTCCTGCTGAAAGATGAACCACTGCCCCAGTCTGAGATCAAGAGCGCTCTGGAGCAGGTTTTCATCCAGGATGTCTCTGTACATTGCTGCATTCATCTTTCCCTCTATCCTGACTAGTCTCCCAGTTCCTGTCACTGAGAAACATCCCCACAGCATGATGCTTCCACTGCCATGCTTGACTGTAGGGATGGTATTCTCCAGGTGATGAGCAGTGCCTGCTTTCGTCCAAACATGACGCCTGGCATTCACACCAAAGAGTTCAATCTTTGTCTCATCAGACCAGAGAATTTTGTTTCTCATGGTCTGAGGGTCCTTCAGGTGCCTTTTGGCAAACTCCAGGCAGACTGCCATCTGCCTTTTACTAAGGAGTTGCTTCCGTCTGGCCACTCTACCATACAGGTCTGATTGGTGGATTGCTGCAGAGATGATTGTCCTTCTGGAAGGTTCTCTCCACAGAGGAACACTGGAGTTCTGACAGAATGACCATCCCTGACTAAGGCCCTTCTCCCCCGATTGCTCAGTTTAGACAGCCAGCCAGCTCTAGGAAGAGTCCTGGTGGTTCTAAACTTCTTCCATTTACATATGATGGAGGCCACTGCGCTCATTGAGACCTTCAAAGCAGCAGAAATTTTTCTGTACCCTTCCCCAGATTTGTGCCTCGAGACAATCTTGTCTCAGACGTCTACAGACAATTCCTTTGACTTCATGCTTGGTATGTGCTCTGACATGCACTGTCAGCTGTGGGACCTTATATAGACAGGGGTGTGCCATTCCAAATCATGTCCAATCAACTGAATTTACCACAGATGGACTCCAGTTAAGCTGTAGAAACATTTCAAGGATGATCAGTGGAAACAGGATACACCTGAGCTCAATTTTGATCTTTATGGCAAAGGCTGTGAATACTTATGTATTATGGTGTAAAGTAAGTGCAGCTAGCAAGTAAAAGAACCACTTAGTCAAAGCAGCAGTCTGGATCTGGGCTTAAGGACATGTGGGAGCCTACTACAGAATCCCCTGGCTCTGTCTGGTTCAGTGGATAAGGCTCAACAGTCATAATTATCTCTTTACTCTATTTCATTTAACTGTGGCATGCTATCCCCTGTAGGGTAGAAAGTAGTTAATAATATACCTTGAGACTTTGAGTGCGTTACTCTGCAACAGAGAACCAGCTCCCTTGAATCGGTAGTCACGGCTTCAGATATTAGATTAAGTCTGCAATGTAAAATTCAGAAACAAATTTTAATTTCTGTCCTTGAATTGGACAGTGGTGCCCCTACAATGAGTGCTTACTGATTATAGTTGTGTATATTTGCTACATTAATATTATGCTGCCTTTAGCTTTGTCCTAAAGTGTTACAATGCCATAACTTTATAGTTGGGTTAAGGCCACAAAATGGAATTGTGGACTGATTGTTTCTCAGAAATAACAATAGGAACAAGAATAATTCAATGATTTGTGTGTTACTAGTTAAAATAGATTGTGTTTGTTCATAAGTGTAACTTAGATCTGACCATGTTTTAAGACAAATTAATACATGTAAAGTGCACGTAAATCTAAAGTGGTTATCTACATTTTCTTGGGCTGCGCGCCACTGTATGCCACTGTGTGCAATGCTAATCATTGTTATAGGAACTATCTGTAAATGATGCTGTCATTTTATGTGTATGTGTGTGTGTCTTCAGGCTGCGAAGTAGAGATTCTGGGTGTCCGTCCATCTTTTTGTGAAGAATATGTCTACAACCCATCAGAGAAAAACCTCACAGACTCAATAGAGAATGCTCTCAACGTCCTGAGGTAACAACAAAATGACCTGCACCTATCATGTACCCTGTGATGCCCTTTGAGCCATGCTTACTTTTAGCCATTTATTTATGTAGAAGGGCTTTCAAGTCGTGAATGCCATAAAAGTAAAAACTGAGATTTAAGCTGAGAAAATCCCAGAGTAATAAATAACCAAGCAGCATAGGGCATGCCTCTAATAACCACACTTTAAAAACTGTACCGAGCTGAGGTGAAACCATAACTTCCTTGTTCTGTTGTTCTGTAATAAAACCTAATTCAGAACCCCACTGACATTTGTAATAATGCTATTAATAATACACACTACATAATGTGGCTCACTTTATACATTCAGATATGGTAATATCCTAATATAACCTATATAACCTAATATCACTGTTTTCTTTTCTTTTTTTTTAATTTTAAAATTTTATTTTATTTTATAATTTTTTAAATAACTGCTGCCACATTTTTTTTTTAAATTTTATTTAATGAGCACCATTTCCCATAAGCCCTAGATGTTTGTGAGCCAAACATCACAATTCATTAGAAGAAGTGAGTCCATGAGCAAGCTGAGGGGTCACAATTAGTTCTCCTCGGTCATAACAATAGGACAGTGGAGTGTCAGTGGTTAGTTGATGTCTGAATTCTGAACAGTGGGACAGGCGTCTGTGGTTACTTTACTTCAGAAATAAGAGAACTGTGTAGATGTTTTTAGGCAACATTAAAAAAATAATAGCTAAATCTGGCTAAAATCAAGATTTCAGGTTCTTAGAACAACTGTTGTAGTAGAGCTGATTTGTCTTTGAATGTATGGAAAGTAACCACACAAACACGCTTCGCTTTTTAGCGATACTGATGAAAGAAATGCCGAATGAAAGATTGTATTGAGTTACAGCCGCTATGAGGAACACAGGCTAGCCTGGACGTGACAACAAGGACCACTGAGTTTGGCTTTGATGATAAAAATTAATGTAACAAAAACAAGTGAAAATTCTTGTATGTTTGGATGAATTTTTAATTTAGTCAGCGTTCATTTCAGCAGACCGTACTGCAGGTGACAAATGAAATGATGTTTATCTGTCTTCAGTTTTGAAGTGCAGGCTCAGCAGCAATGCTCATCTCATCTTCTACAGAACATACAAAAAATTCAAAAATGTCTTGTTCTCATGCTTATCACAAGCCCCGAAAGGTTTACATTCTATAAATCCATCTTTTTTGTTTCCTTTTTTACAATAGTTTAACTGTTTACAAAGCAACCTAATGGTGTGTGTGTGTGTGTGTAGGTCAGGCCAAGCAGACATGGCAGCTATATACTATGAGAAAATAGATGTGGAGGGCCATCACTTCGGTCCAGACTCTCATCAGGTCAGAACAGCAGTGCAGCAACTGGATCTTGCTATGCAGACGCTCAACAACAAGATCAAAGTTAGTATAATCACTACTGTTATTACTCTTACAGCAACCACTGCTACACTTTTCCTTTCATGTAGTTTTCATGTTGTTCTGTTGCTTGTGATCTTCTTGCAGGAGAAGAACATGGTGAACCAGCTGAACATCGTGCTATTTTCAGACCATGGTATGACAAAGATCCAGTGGATGGAGAAGGTCATCGAGCTCGACAAGAGCATCAACATGTCCGACATTGTCAAGATGATGGACAGAGGACCAGTGGTCAGTCTGTGGCCCAAAGATGACAAGTACCAAGAGGTGAGATCTAAATCAAACTTGCATTCTGCTCTGCCAGGAGAGTGATTACAAAATGATTCACAGAGAAACTGATTTCGAGTATTTCGATATCGTAAACATCTAGGTCCAGGTTAACGAATGCTTATACTATGTGATACCTTGTCCTGTCTCTTCAATTTTTCCTCTTTGTTGACAGTGGATTATTGTGCCACCATCAGTCACTGTAATCATATTTAATGGGAAACCTTGGCACATCATTTCAAGTTATGTACCAAGCTCAGTGTCTCTACTTTGTTCCAGCTCACAGTAAACTGAGCAAAATGGCAGATAATCCTCCTATTAACATTGTGTGTGTGTGTGTGTGTGTGTTATGCCATGTCAGGTGTATGCCGCACTGTCTCAGGTCCCTAACATGCGTGTCTATGCAAGGGAGAAGATCCCTCAACGTTTCCATTACAGAGGAGGGAAGTTTGTTTCTCCCCTAACGCTGGTGGCTGAGCCAGGCTGGTTTATCACTGAGGTAACAAGTAATGGGATTTTTGTAGCCGTTACAAAGCCTTACTGTGTACTTCTCTCGAACCTGTGTTAAATCTGCTCTGTGTGTGTGTGTTCATTCACTCCAGAACAAGGCGAGACTCCCATACTGGAAAAACGACTCTGGGGAGCCCTCAGCTTGGCAAAATGGCTGGCATGGTTACGACAACGAGTTCCTTGACATGAGAGGATTTTTCTTGGCAACAGGACCTGGTAACAAACCAATCATATTTTAATAGTACAGTCTGGGCATTATTTCCACCTGGGATCTATCAGCAACAACACTGTTCTCCTGTTATGCACTGAGTCTAAAGCAGGCTGTACCATGCCAGCGAACTGTGCAGGGGAAATGACATGTATTGCTCCTCTGTCAGTACGGTCACTTGTTTATGGTGAAGTTAAATACTGTAAATTGTAAGATCAGGATATTACTCTGAGATGTAGATCTGATTATGTTTACTTAATTTCATCCAGACTTCAAGCGTAAAGTTCGGGCGGCTCCAATTCGAGCAGTGGACATCTATAACGTGATGTGCTGGACACTGGGAGTGGAACCGTTGCCCAATAATGGGTCCTGGTCTCGGGTAGAGTACCTTCTGAATAGCTCTGATGGTCCATCCCAGCCCACAGTCCTGTGGACCTGCCATATGGGTTTGTTAGGAATACTCCTGGCACTATGGGACAAAATCATTTAATAGTTCATTGTTCATGGCAATGTGACAGTAGTTAGCAATGATCTTCTAGAAAGACAACTCCAGGTCTCCATGTCTGATCAAAATGAGTTATTGTCTGAGGTGGTACATACCAGTTTGTACATACCATAAATTAACAATTTGTTAAATATAAGAAGTTGTGAATTTTGACACGTTCATCGTGCATTTTCCCAGTCTTAGTTTAGGTCATGATTTCTGCAATTTCTGCAATTTCTTTTGATAATCATTCACTGACATAGTAAATCCAGAAAGGGTACAACATGCAGGACTCACTCAATTTTGCCAGGTTAGCCTTCTCCTTATTTCCGGGAAATTTTTTTTTAAATTAAGCATTACTGATCTCTGGGTGTTTGTAACCATGAGGCTATTGAATGTAAACCTCTTCTCTCTCTTTTTTTGCCATCCTTGTTCCAAGCTCTGATTTCCTCCAGAAAACAGCGATGCACAGAATCAAAACCCCTGCATATCCACACAAGGATGTTTTGGAAATCACTGATGAGCATTTTCAAACGAATAGACTTCATTCTGTAAAGGATTAATGATTTTGCCTTCTTTTCACATGTGTAACAGCTAAAATTTGTATGATTACACTGAATATAAGCTATACTTTTTAATTGGCAAATTAAGATGTTCTGAAGTCCAAATTCTTCAGACAATTTTTTTTTTTTTTTTTTTTGGGATCTTAAAAATGTTGTGAGTTCAGTCTGTATTGAGTGATCAGGTTTTTAAATCAGCTATTCATGTCTTTGTGTTGGAGCTGTTAGACCCTGTATGACACGATGTATCATACAGGGTCTGTATGGTTTGCGGAAGGTGCTCCATAAATAAAAGTGCTCTGATTTGGAAACAGTGTAAACTTTGGCAGAAGATTTTGTTTGAATTTTATTCTTTTAGTCATATATAGTCATTTAATTATTCCTAGTTTTAGTGTAGCTTGTTTTGATGAAAACTAAAAACCTTTTCATCTAAGTTTAGTCAAATTTCTTCAATCTTTAGTCATGCATTTTTGAAAGGCTTATTTTATTAATATTATCTATTGATAACTATCACAAACATTGGCCTAAAATTGATGTTCCTTCTGATGATAAAGTGACATCTACATCATGGAAGGAATGTGGCCACTTTTTAATTCAAATACATTTAACATTTATGAAAAATATTATTTATATTGCTTTTTGCGGATGATGTTGTCCTGTTGGCTCCGTCAAACCAAGACCTTCAGCATGTACTGGGGCGGTTTGCAGCCGAGTGTGAAGCAGCTGGGATGAGAATCAGCACCTCCAAGTCCGAGGCCATGGTTCTCGACCGGAAAAGGGTGGCTTGCCCTCTCCGGGTTGGGGGAGAGTTCCTTCCTCAAGTGGAGGAGTTTAAGTATCTTGGGGTCTTGTTCACGAGTGGGGAAGGACGGGCGGAGCGAGATTGACAGGCGGATCGGTGCAGCTTCCGCAGTAATGCGGTCGATGTACCGTCCGTCGTGGTGAAGAAGGAGCTGAGCCGAAAAGGCGAAGCTCTCGATTTACCGGTCGATCTACGTTCCTACTCTCACCTATGGACATGAGCTTTGGGTCATGACCGAAAGGACAAGATCTCGGATACAAGCGGCCGAGATGAGTTTCCTCCGCAGGGGGTGGCTGGGCGCTCCCTTAGAGATAGGGTGAGGAGCTCGGTCATCCGGGAGGAGCTTGAGAGCGGCCGCTGCTCCTCCACATCGAGAGGGGCCAGTTGAGGTGGCTCGGGCATTTATTCAGGATGCCCCCTGGACGCCTCCCTAGGGAGGTGTTCCGGGCATGTCTCGCCGGGAGGAGGCCCCGGGGAAGACCTAGGACACGCTGGAGGGACTATGTCTCTCGGCTGGCCTGGGAACGCCTCGGGGTTCCCCCGGAAGAGCTGGAGGAAGTGGCTAGGGAGAGGGAAGTCTGGGCGTCCCTGCTCAGACTGCTGCCCCCGCGACCCGACCCCGGATAAGCGGCAGATAATGATGATGATGATGATTTATATTAACTTCATAATGCTGTTTTACTTCAAAATACTGTTTCGCTAGGATGGCAATTGTCTAGTTAAACACATATAATGCATTGAGGACATTGCATTGAGTCAGTGCAGATTATGTCTAGTGAAAGCAAAATGAATATGAGTCATCTGTTTATTATTTATTTTATTCATTTATGTGTCTACGCTTTGAGGAGAGCAAGCTGAGGAATGTTAACATGACACTAGATGTTCAGAGTCATTACAAAGCAGAGGCCCCTTGTATAAGATATATATGTGGTCAGCTCATGTTAGAATGTGGACAGTTCAAGAATTGGTGGACATTGGTTGTTTTTGGGCAGATGCCCAATCATGTTCTAGTCTTTCCGAAACAAACAAACAAACAAACCCCAAAATGTTAGAGTTTATGTTCTTTCTTTGACACAGATCCTTACTTCTGACTCCTCTAAGATATTGTCTCCATGTTGTGCAATATATTTTAATCCCCAGCCCATTAGTGTTTGTATTATGTTCTGAGTGTTTACAGAATATTTCTGACAGTTCTGTAAAGTTAAACTTTTTTCATGTTCTCAAATGTTTTTGGTTGTTACTGTAGATGAAGCACAAGTGAAACTAAAGAACAAGTAAAGATGACAGCACAGCAATCCTGCATAACACACAAAGCAGTGATAGCTCTGGTTAAAAATGACTTCTTAAAAACAATAACAAGGGAAACCAATCATACTGCATTACAGTTCTTCAAAAAAAAAAAAAAAAACAATGTTGGCAGTGACTGGTAACAAAATACTATGCACAACTTGTAATTATCACAAGTCATTATAAGGAAAGCACTTCTCTCTGCCCCTTGCTGTGTTACAATGTACCATAGGTGAGCTCAGCTGTGACACTGAGGAGTTTTCTGCAAATGCCTTAGAATGTTTAGAGAAACTGGCATTGTCAGGTGGCATTGCTTCTGGTTTAGTGACGTCATCCACACATTAAGTGGTGTTGAGTGGTCTCCTTTGAGTATTGTACAGTTGTTAGGGTGTCCAGTTGTAGTGCACTATTTTTGTATTTCTTTTGTATATCTTGTTTAAATATAAAACTGTTAAGTAGGAAAATAAAACGTTAATGTGAGTAACATTAACTCACCATGTGTTTGTGAAGCAGCAATTTTGCCCACATGTGCCTCTGCTGTTAAAGGAGTACCTCAAAATTGTTATCCTCATCCTCAATAAGGCCTTCACAGACATTGGGGTTGAGGAGACATGCCTTAAGGTGAGAGGACCTCTGGATCCAAGGTACTGTTGAAGCACTGTTTTATGCTAGCTCTCTTTTTTTGTGAGACTGGATACTGGTTGTTAAAACTACTATTATTATACTAATATTTTAGAGGGTTCTTGTGACCCGTGATAGTTCTAGAATGTTGGGTTACAATTGTAGAATGATTGTGTACAGTTCTGGAATCTTAAGTGACATGGAATTTTCAAAGATTGACTTACAGATTATAAAGTTACACTTATAATTTTAAGTTGTAATTAAGCAAAGTTTAGTCAGGCTTCTAGATTGTTAGAACTGGAACTGTGACCAATTACAGTTCTTGAATGCTACATTGCAGTTGTAGAATGTTAAGTTCTGGAATCTGGAATCTTAAGAGCTTTCAAAGATTCAGTTCAATTATGTAATTTTTACGTTTTCACGTTTTAATCCTACAACATTAAGTCACAGACCTTCAATTTTAGAACTGTGATATTTTAGAACTGTTTAAGGTGCGAACTGAAAATTCCTAGAACTGTTACTGTGACCTGTCAAAGCTCCATAAGGTTAAGGGTTTAAGGTTTGATGTCAGAATGTTAAATGCCAAAATGAAACAAATAAATACACCATTAAATAATTTATTAAATGTGTCATGAATTAATTAAAATTGGAATTAAATAAATAAATGTGTAATTAAATGTGCCATTAATTGATTAAAATACCAATTCATTTTATGAAAAAAACCCCATAATTATTTCACTATTTAATTAATTTCAGGGTCCTGTGTTGCAGCGTTTCATGAATTTATTTGATGTCAGACTCGCCCATCAAAGTTGGATGGGTGGATCCTAACACCTGATTGGTTACCCTGCCTATCAAGTCAAGGCAAATCGATTCCAGAAAATGGATTGATGCAGAGCTAGTGAACACATTCCGATACACTCGAGGGCACCATTCACCTTTACATTGGTTTGGATACTCTACTAAGCAAAACTTTATTTAGCAACTGTTAAAAAAACAAGTGTAAAACTTGGTCCTGCTAGCCCCAGTGTTGATACAGTGTGTGAGGTACAGGACAAAATGTCAAAAACTTGCCTGAATCTGCTGAGAGAAGCAGGGAATTTGATTGAGGAAGCTCTGAGCAGAACTCCTTCGGCACTGGCGGCTCAGTCACTGCAGATACCTGCCGGTACAACTGTCCAAGGTAAGCTAAATAAGTTAATGTTAGCCAGGTGTGCTACTAATCAGTGACTCGGGACACGGGTGTGGGTTAAATTAGATTTAACCCACTAGATTAGATTAGATTAGATAGAACAATTTGGTATTGGATCAAAAACATATTTAAATGTGGTAGGCTCGTTATGATTCAAGTGTAATATGTTCATTGTTAATGGCGGGAGCATAAGTCTAGTTGGCTAATCGGCAAAACAGTGTTAGCTGGCAGCAACATCCCAAGATAGACGCTGATGCTGTTTTAGCTGACAGGTGACCGTTGATCTGTGACATTTTTCTGTGTTGCAGCCAAGGTAGCAAAGCTCTTTGCGCCGTATAACGGTGGAGCCAGAAGGAATATGACGAGACACCAAAACAAGTTAGTCAAAGAAGCTACACACACACTGTCGGTTGTTTGGCTGACCACAAGGTGGGTAAAGTTCAATGCGTACTGCTTAAATCAGACCTTCTTACTTCAGGACTTGGAGAGCAAAAAGTAACATTTTCAGGTCAGTATGAAACGAGGAATTTACCAAAATCTAAATAAATAAATAAATGTGTACTGTCTGTGGCTCGTTGAAATTATTTGCAGTTATACTTGGCATTTCTTTTTATAGTCATACGTATTTTCATATGTTCGTGTCTGAGTCAAATTTATTTGATTTTCATAGTGTAAATAATAGTTATCACAGGCTTATTTGCTCAGTTTTAGGTGAGTCAATATGTTATGTCTATTTTTTTTATACAGGGAATGACAATGATCCCATGGTTATAACAAATAAACTGCTGGGAGTGTTTCCAAAGCTCCAAGAGGGGGGAGGCTTCTAAAAACTGTATAACATGTCCCAGCACTGGATACACCCTTGCCTATCTGAAAGATCCATCAACGTTGATTGGACAGGCTACAATCTACATACGTCCACTTCAACAGGATCTACCCTTAGATCAGAGCTGGGCAAACTACGGCCCGTGAGCCACACCCAGCCCTTTGTGTGTCCCTATCCAACCCGTGTGAGAACAATCATAAATTAGAATATAAATGAAAAAATATTCATGCAGTGCGTGCAATACAACTGTGTTGCTTTTATTTTGAAAAGCCAAAAGCGTGACGTATGAAAACAGACAGATCAAGCACAGTCACGTAAACAAAAAATGCTGTAGAAAGACTCAAGCAGATCCATGAAAGTGAACACCTCTGTTTCATCGCCAAACCCAGTAACATGTATGTGCTGCGGAGAAAGACACTCCATACACAATTGCCAGCAGTTTGCTAATAAGTCTGCAGAGGACAAGAAAAAGTTCCTAATGGACAATAACAATAGCTTGTGTTTTGGTGTTTTTCCCTCTGCCTCCTGTGGGAGGTTCCTTCCTGTTAGAGTGGAGAGGTGGTTTCCTGCTGGCTGGAGGTTGGCACACCTGCACCTCATTTTCCTGTTCTCACTCCTTTTAAGTCGGAGCAGGACTTCAGTTCGACGCTGGACTGTCCTACCTTCAGTGGTAACTCTCACACTGCTGTGCAAACAGTTCTTCTAGCGAAGCTTGTGAATTAATGTCTTGTTCAGACTAATGACTCTTGTTCTCTGTTGTTTTCTCCTTCAGAAACTCACATTTGTACAGGATCGCTCCTCCAGCCAGAAACCTGCCAGCCACGTTGCTCTGCCTCCACTCCTCAAACTCCTCAAGCTCCTTAAACTGTCATCTGCCTGTGGTCTGCTTCTGGGTCCTCTAAACACTACAACCTAAACCTAACAATAACTTGTGTTTTGGTTGTCTTAGGAGAGGACACAATGCAAGAGACTGAAAGAGTAAAGCCACTTGTGGCATATGCAAGAAACAACATCCAACACCACTTCATGAAGACCATCCTGCTGCAGCAAACACATCATCCCATGCTGTGCAAGCAGAAGAAAACATATCCCTCTCTTGCAGCATAGACAAAGGGAATAGTGGGAGCATATCCTTGATAGTGCCTTTATGGATTTCATCACCCAAAGCACCTGGAACAGAGACCTTGGTGTATACCATATTGGACACACAGAGCAGTTATGTAGACCAAGAGGTAACTAGGAAGATGGGGGTAAGAGTAGAGCCAGTCAAGTTAAAGCTTAACACTATCATGGGAAAGGATTCCATTGTTCAGAGTGAAAGAGTTAGTGAGCTTAGAGTTAGAGGGTTCTCCTCACAAGCTTTACACCAGAGACTTCACCCCCTTTTGAACGTTTCCACATTCCTATCTCTGAGACTGCCAAAAGATGGAAACACCTGAACAGCACTGCACAGGAAACACCACAGCTGATGGACTGTGAGATAGGACTCCTAATAGGCTATGACTGTTCGAGAGCATTAGCACCACATCAGGTCATCACGGGGGGTGACGATGAGCCATATGCTGTTAAGACTGACTTAGGTTGGAGCATTGTTGGCAGCTCACCATGGGTTGCAACATCAACAGATGTGACAGGCCTGTGCCACCAGCTACTGTCATTAGAGCCCTTGAGTCAGACTTCAAAGATACAGACCGTGGGGAAAAGAACATATCACAAGATGACATACAGTTCATGCAATTACTGAACAAACACCAGAATGCAGATGGACACCTGGAAATGCCACTCCCCTTTAAAACACACCCTCAAATTCCAGAAAATAAGAAGCTGGCTGTGTTTGACTGTTCTGCTAAGTATGAAGGCACGGTTCTAAATGATCATCTCCTAGCTGGACCTGATCTCACAAATGGACTGACAGGAGTGCTCTGCAGATTCTGCAAGCACCTGATCGCAGTAATCTGTGTTTTAGAGAAAATGTTCCACAGGTTCCATGCAAGCCAAGAGGATGGAGATTAATTACGGTTCCTGTTATGGGAGAATGGTGATACAAATGCAGAGCCAAAAGAGTACTGCATGAAGGTCCATCTTTTTGGAGCAACGTCCTCACCTGGCTGTGCAAATTATGGAATGAAATATCTTGCTAGCCAATATGAAAAGGAGTGTCCCACAGCAGCAAACTCCATCAGGAAGAATTTCTATGTTGATGATGGCCTCATCATTGTAGAGTCTGTAGATGCAGCCATTAGGTTAGTGGAAGAGGCACAGAGTGTATGTGAAAAGGGGAGATTACACCTTCACAAGTTCATCTCAAACAACAGAGAAGTCTTGGCATCAATTCCAGACAGTGAAAGAGCTAGTGGAGTTCAGGATGTGGTCACAATGAATGCCCAGTCCAGACTGTGTTGGGAGTAACGTGGAATGTGAACAGTAACACCTTATCCTTTAAGCATTACAAAACCCCTGGATTCACTTCCTTCTCACCCGTACTCTTCGGATTTCTGTAATACTACGGTATCATTTTTCTCTTCCAAAATTGAACATATTCATCAGCAACTTATACCCACTCCTGCTCCAAATTCACCTGTCCCAGTTTCATTTGCCCCCACCCATTCACTCTCAGCATTCACCCTACCCGAGTTAATGAAATTTCCGAACTCATTCGAAAATCCAAATCCTCAACCTGCCAATTAGACCCTCTACCTACTGTCCTTGTAAAGGCCTCTCTACCTTCTCTGTCCCCTCATCACAGGCGTTGTTCACTCTTCCCTTACCATCAGAATTGTTCTCTCTTCCCTTAAAACAGCTGCTATGACTCCAATACTCAAGAAACCTGGCTCAGATCCCAACTCAATAATTTTCGTCCCATTCCAAATCTTCCATTCATCTCGAAAATTCTTGAAAAACAGTTGCCACTCAACTCCATACACATTTATCTTGCAATAATTTATATGAACAATCCAAGCCTGGTTTCCGTCCCCTCCATAGTACTGAAACTGCACTTGTAAAAATCACCAATGACCTCCTCCTTGCCGCCAACTCTGGTTCACTATCCATCCTCCTCCTGCTTGATCTGAGTGCGGCCTTCTACACAGTTTCACACAACATCCTTCTGGACAGACTCTCCTATATTGGCATCACAAACACACCTCTCAACTGGTTCCACTCATACCTCTCAGGCCGCACTCAGTTCATTCAGCTAAAATCATTCACCTGTCATTCAGTCCCAGTCACTACAGGCGTGCCCCAGGGCTCTGTCCTGGGGCCTCTGCTGTTCATCATCTACCTTCTCCCCCTTGGTCATGTTTTCTGCATATTGTATTCATTTTCTCTGCTACGTGGATGACACCCAGCTCTACCTTTCAACCAAACCCAACATTACACTCCCTCCCTCCTCCCTTACCAACTGCCTCCTTGAAATCCTGGTTCACCTCAAACTTCCTCAAATCAAACAGTAATAAAACAGAACTTCTCTTAGGCACAAAACACACCTTAAGCAAACTCCATAACTTCTCTATTCCCATTGATAACTCCTCCGTTTCCCCCTCCCCCAGGTAAAAAGTCTGGGTGTCATCCTCAACAGCACCCTCTCCTTCACCTCCCACATCAGTAATGTCACCCGGTCTGCCTACTTCCATCTTCATAACATCAACCGTCTCCGTCCTTCCCTCATTCCTTATTCCACTGCCATTCTTGTCCACTGCCTAGTTACCTCCCGTCTAGATTACTGTAACTCTCTTCTGTTTGGCCTCCCTCATAAAATACTCCATAAACTACAACTGGTTCAAAACTCTGCCACCCGTATCATCACACACACCCCTCCATCCAACACTTCGCACCCATTTTACAACAACTCCACTGGCTTCCCATCACACACCGCATCAACTACAAAATACGTCTCCTCACTTTTAAAGTCATCCACAACCTCGACCCTCCATATCTCTCTGACCTCCTCCATGCTGTCACACCTACCTGCACCCTCAGATCCTCTTCCTCCATCCATCTTGCTGCCCCCCCTGCCCGCCTTGTTACCATGGGGAGCAGAGCATTCAGTCGCTCTGCTCCCCAGCTCTGGAACTCTCTCCTACCCGACCTCCAAAACACTGACTCACTCCCACTTTTCATGATGATGGGTGAGACCGGAAATTTGTAAACTGAAAACTCATCAATTAAGTGTCAATACCTTAAACCACTTTGTCTCATGGACCTCCTGATGGTCCTCTTTGAGACTCCGAACATTGCTGCAATTTGACAAGCTGGTAATCCACAAAGAACTTGATGCTCCAGAACTGCACTCAGTATGTCAAATGCCAAACACCCTGGTCCCTGTGTATGTTGTGCCTGTTGCACCCTGGTGCCAGAGAAGCTGTGGAGTACTTCTTCTAAATTTGCAGTCACTCTATGTTCAATATCTTGATTGGAAAGTGTGGAAATAACTCCAACAACTTCAATAAATTCCTCTGCTTTACACACTACATGCTCTGGGCCAGCAGGTCCTGCTTCCACATGCTCTGGAAGGTCTAGAATATCTCTCACCAACTCCCTTGAAAGCTCATGGAGGTCCTCCGTCAATGTAGCCGCATGAAAGACTTCAGACCAAAGCAATGGATTAGACTAGATTCTCGTTATATCCCCACCCACTGGCTTTGATGGGCGAGTTTGACAGATAAATTCATGAAACACTGCAACACAGGACCATGAAATAATTAATTAAATAGTGAAATAATTATTTTACATAAAATTAACTGGTACTTTAATTAATACATGACACATTTAATAACACATCTATGTATTTAATCCAAATTTTAATTAATTAATCACATGTTTAATTAATTATTTAATGGTGTATTTATTTATTTCATTGTGGCACTTCCAATCCTCCACAGTAAATAAACCTCAATGGCATTTGACATAACAGCAAGGTAGAATAAATGAAAAACTGCAGAATGTTGTACTGCTCAGGTAACTGTAGAAACACCACTGAAGTGTCTAGGCGATCAGAAATTCTTAAACATTACACACTAAAACATAGTATTTTTGGGCATGGTCATCATATTAAGTGTCATACCAAAACCTTTGAGCACCTTTGAGCACTCTGACATATTTACTACTTCTACCTGTCATTTGTGTGGTTGTGGTGAACTTGGAACAGAACGTGATTATTTTGTGCACATAAGTCACCATTTGAAAAACAATGAGACAGTAACTTGTATGTTTGAAGGCTGTGAATACAAAACCAATGTATACAGCACCTTCAAGTCACACAAAAGTTGGAAGTTGGAACAATCTGCATTCCTTGGTAGATTTTAAGGATGATGTTGTACAAGGAAACTTTTCAGGTGGAAGTGGAGATCCGAGAAAAAAAACTTGCTGCTGTGTTTTTAAAGCTTGAAAATATTTTTCATGTACCAAGTACTGCAATTAATGAATTGCTGGAAGAACTTCAGTATTTGCGCCACCTGGTTAGCTCAGTTAGTAGAGCATGAGACTCAACCTCTCAGGGTTGTGGGTTTGAATCCCACTCCGGGTGGCACCACCTCCAATGGAGGTGCCATAGGACTTCGGTGGATTGTGCATTGGGCGGGCTGCCCCTGCGACCTGGGCCTGGACCCAGATAAGCGGCAGATGATGACATGACTTCAGTATTTGTTGAGCACAGCATCTTTCTGTAGTACAACAAATGTTATATGTGAGATACTGAATTGTTATTATCTGCAGGTTGACCAGTTAATAATTAAACTTGCTTCTACTCTATGCATATCTACTAATCAGTTTATTAATTAATCCCAGACCTAAGCCTAGTTATAGCACATTTGAAAGCCTTATCCTCAGCCTCCCACATCCAAACAGGAAGACAGAAAAACCAGTCCTATTTGCTGTGGTGTATCGTCCACCTGCTGCTTACTCAGAGTTTTTGTCTGAATTCACAGAATTTTTATTTGATTTATTGCTTTGTACGGATGAAGCAATTATAGTGGGTGGTATTCATGCAGATACCCACAGAGACTGCATTCAATTCAGTATTAGACCCAATTGGCTTTTTTCAAAATGTTAACAAACTGACTGTTATGAGGCAGCTCTGCTGCCTCTGGAGTTTTGTTTTTGTTTTCTTTTTCTCTCGTTTACCTCTCTGCGCGCATGTGTGTGTCTTTGGTGTGAGTGTGTTTTTCAGGTTGTGGATTCCTGGGCATCTCCTTCCTGCTCCTTCCTTCTGCTCAGGCTGATGCACACACCTGTGCGTAATTGGGGCGCAAACTGGCCCTTCACGAAGGATAAGAGGCTCTGCGTCCCTGTCAACCCTCGCAAGGTCGTTGCGTCATCTTTCATGGTGACAAGATCTCTGTGTTCTTCTCTTCGTAACCCTTTTGTGAATGTACTTAGCTATTTGTACTTAGCTCTCCTGACTCCCACCAACCACAGTGCTCTCTCTCCACCCGCAGTCTCCTCCGGCTTTATCTCCACATGTCTGTACTGCACTGCTCCAGCCGACACTGCCTTGCAGCCCAGGAATCCCTCCTCCGTCCTGTCTTGTCATGTCATCATCTGCCACTTATCTGGGTCCGGGCCCAGATCACGGGGGCGACTGCTGCCCAGTCCACAATGCACTGAAATGCTATTGCACCTCCCACGGGTGGTGAGCCCATGGGAGGCGGTGCCGTCCGGAGTGGGCTGAAAATGCACTACCCTGAGAGTCTCATGCTCTACCAACTGAGCTAACCGGGCGGCTCCCGTCCTGTCTTTTTCCTTTTCTCCTTTTTTTTGGACTGTGGAAACAAACTGGTTAAACTGCTTAACACCTCTGCTGCCTGCTTTTGATTCCAGGCCTGGTTTATAGTCTGAGTTGTAACAGAACGACCTGGGCAATAATGGACCCAGCGGACATGGAAAAACTCTTTCAGGTGGTCTCCAGTCAAGGAATTATCATTGGCCACCATCATCTACTACTTCTTGATCTACGGGAACAACAAGTTTCCCAGATTGGCCACATCGTGGAATCCCTGGCCCAGCAGATCATTCTGCCATTACTGCCCCCCCCAACCCAGCTTTGGTGGATGTGCTGGTTCCCACACCTGAACTGTTTCACAGGGGGATCCTGGCAAAAGTAAGGGCTTTCTGCTTCAATGTCATCAGTTTTTTGAAATGGCAGGAATTAAGGTGGAGCCCCTCCCTGGATCCATTCCCATCTGCGCCCTTAACGGCAAGTACCTGGCAAAAATAACTCACCAAACTGAACTACTGCACCTACAGTGCATCCGGAAAGTATTACATCGCTTCATTTTTTCCACATTTTGTTCTGTTACGGCCTTATTCCAAAATGGATTCAATTCATTTTTTCCCTCAAAATTCTTCACACAACCCCCCACAATGACAATGTGAAAATGTTTGCAAATGTATTAAAAATCCAAAATCAAGAAATCACATGTATATAAGTCTTCACAGCCTTTGCTATAAAGCTCAAAATTGAGCTCAGGTGCATCCTGGTCATCCTTGAAATGTTTCTACAGCTTAATTGGAGTCCACCTGTGGTAAATTCAGTTGATTGGACATTTGGAATGGCACACCCCTGTCTATATAAGGTCCCACTGTTGACAGTGCATGTCAGAGAACAAACCAAGCATGAAGTCAAGGGAATTGTCTGTAGACATCTGAGACAGGATTGTCTCAAGGCACAAATCTGGGGAAGGGTACAGAAAAATTTCTGCTGCTTTGAAGGTCTCAATGAGCACAGTGGCCTCCATCATCCATAAGTGGATGATGAAAAGGACACCAGCACTCTTCCTAGAGCTGGCAGGCTGTCTAAACTGAGCAATCGGGGGAGAAGGAAAACCTTCCAGAAGGACAACCATCTCTGCAGCAATCCACCAATCAGGCCTGTATGGTAGAGTGGCCAGATGGAATCCACTCCTTAGTAAAAGGCACATGGCAGTCTGCCTGGAGTTTGCCAAAAGGCACCTGAAGGACCCTCAGACCATGAGAAACAAAATTCTCTGGTCTGATGATACAAAGATTGAACTCTCTGGCGTGAATGCCAGGCGTCATGTTTGGACGAAACCAAGTACAGAAAGAAACAGATAGGTGCTCCAAGCTTGTGGCATCATATTCAAGAAGACTTGAGGCTGTAACTGCTGCCAAAGGTGCATCAACAAAGTATTGAGCAAAGGCTGTGAAGACTTATGTACATTTGATTTCTTGATTTTTTATTTTTAATAAATTTGCAAACATTTCAAAAATACTGTTTTCACATTGTCATTATTGGGAGTTGTGTGTACAATTTTGAGGGAAAAAAATGAATCCGTTTTGGAATAAGGCTGTAACATAACAAAATGTGGAAAAAGTGAAGCGCTGTGAATACTTTCAAGATGCACTGTAGTTCTTTTGGGAAACCACCATGAACAGATCAGCTTTCTGTTTTTTTCCACACCTCAAACCCCTCTAGTCCTTGGACACCTGTGGCTCAAGTCTCATCACCCTCACATCGACTGGGCAGCAGGTAAGATAATAAACTGGTCAGTCCGCTGTCATGTCTTCACTTTGCTCTACCGCCCCCAGGGAGTCCTCCCTGTCCAGCTACCACGGAGTTGCCAGACCTCTCCTCCGTGCCCCCTGAATATCATGATCTCGGGAAGGTTTTCAACAAAAGTAAGGCCCTGTTCCTTCCACCACGTAGACCTTACGACTGTCCCATTGACTTGATCCCTGGCATCTTCCCTCCCCTCTGGTCGACTGTACAACATGTTGAAACCAGAGTGGGAGGCTATGGAGAGCTATATGCAAGACTCTCTACAAGTAGGAATTATCAGACCATCCTCTTCTCCCCTGGGGGCCGGGTTCTTCTTTGTTGACAAGAAAGATAAGATTCTCCGTATAACATAACTATTAAAAATAAATACCCACTGCCCCTCATCTCCTCTGCCTTCGAGTGTCTGCATGGTTCCACCATATTCACAAAACTGGACCTCCGCAACGCCTACCACCTGTTAAGAATCTGAGAGGGGGGGGATAAATCGAAGACTGCTTTTAACACCCCTCTCGGCCATTTTGAGTATTTAATCATAGCTTTCTGACTAACCAATGCTCCTGCTGTTTTCCAAGCCTTAGTAAATGATGTGCTAAGAGACTTTCTGAATTGTTTTGTTTTTGTCTACCTGATGATCTCTGGGGAAGAGGACACATGATTGACGAATCCATAGTTTTAATATATAGTTGAGAAATTTATATTTTCAAGACAAATCACTTAGATACGCAGGACATATGCTAGATTCTATATTTTGCTTAATTGATTTAATTTGATTTGTTTGAAACAATTGATTATTAATTACTCATGGTAATAATGACAATTAAGATTTTTGTTCTTCTCAAAATTATAATGCATTGGATCCGTGGAGGTGATTGTGCCTTACATGTATTATGAATCAATGTTTTACCCCTCATTAATTTCGTGATGTAGTCATCACAAAAGGGGGGAAATGTGGTGTCAAGATTTGTGCAGTGTGTTTGTGTATTCTTCAATGTGTGCAAATCCATTTGTGTTCTGTGCCACGGCCAAACAAGGACTCGAACCCAAATGCACGATTCAACAGGCAAAGTACAAAATAAATAGTTTTTTTATTGTCAAAGTACCAACAGAAAATCACTCATAGAAGGAAAAAACATTCAGCAATCTCTAAGAAACAAAAAATCACTCTTACAAGGAATAGGCTGAACAACTAGATAACTGACGAAGAAAAGTAACAAAACAATCCTAGAAAAAACAAGAACAAAAGATCCTACAAAAGAAATCAATGCAATACTAGACCTGACTTGGCAAGATACGTGACATGGAATAGGTGCTGGTTCTCTCACAAAATGACAAGACGAACTGGCACAGGACAATGGGAGACACGGACAATATATACACACTAGGTAATGGGGAACAGGTGGAAACAATCAGGGCGGGGAAAACAATCAGACGAGCTGGAACACAAGAGGAAGGGCAAGCTACCTGAAACACAAAGGAGAACAGGTTACAAAATAAAAGCGGACATCACAAGACAACAGACAGAAAACAAGAACATAACAGAGTTTTCTGGATGTGACATTCTGCTTATTTTCCACCTGATCCTCTGTCTGTCCTCTACTCTATCTCCCACACACATCTCTGCTCTGTTTCCCACACTGATCTCCATTGGAGTACAGCCTATCTTGTACCTGGTTGGCTGTTTTGTATGCCACTCTGTCTCCTACTGGAGTACTGGCTATGAGTTATCTCCCACACTCCACGTAGCCCTGGTGCACCGATGGCACTGTTATGAGAAGATTTGTGGAGAACGATGTCAGTGTATGTAATACTGTCAGTGAATGTAACACTATAAAAAGAATAGTGTATGTAACACTAGAAAAGAATAGTCTGGAAAGATTTTAAAGAAAACTAGTCAACGACACCCCAGATTCCATTAAAAACAAAGTGTGGGTAAAAGGAGTGAATAAGTGGTTGGCATGAGATAGGGGGAGACATCAGTGGAGATCAGGCCAGCTATAAACAAGGGAAAAAAAGATAGTTTGGACACAAGTTTTGATGCAAGCAAAAACACACCAACCAGACAAAGGGAGATGAGAAAGGGACATGCCCAGTATCCTTGATCCTGGGCACAACCTACAATATAAAAAATGATGTACAGATGGTAAAGTTTAGTTTTTCTGCATAATAACTTGGACTTTTGAACTCTGTATTGAAGAATAAAGCTCTCTGGACTCTACTTCTCTGATCTCCTGTATTTGATTGACTTTGTGAATTTCCTCAGTAGAAGACTTGAACACTTAGAATTCTGAGAAGGGAAAAGACTTAGAGAGTAAAAGAGTAAGGTGTGGGGACTCGGCCGGAGGTGGACTCAGCTTCAACTAGCTCTTGGCGGGGTCTACAGCCTGGCCAGAAAAATCCACATCGTCATCTTTCCTCTCCTGATTGGAAGCTGTCTCACATTTTTCTAGATCAAGGAGAAACAAACAGTCACTTACCTGTATCACCTGTGACTTTCAATAACTTGACTTTGTCCAATTTGTCAAGAGCATTGAGATTCAGTGCTTCTTCTTCCACTTGTGCAAAGTAAAATGACAAAGTGGCAAATATCAAAGCTTCTTATATGTGACCTGAGTTCTAGAATATCAGTATGATGTCTCCTTCTAGGATTCCATATGCAAATGAGAGAATTTTCATCAAAGCAAGTCAAAACAAAAGTAAATGTAATTAAATAACATTCACTGACTGTACTCCAGTAAATGTTGACTTTCTGATTCCTTCCAGGTTTCCATTTTGTGAAACTCTCTACTTTTCCTGAACTATATTTCAGAAAAAAATCTTTGCTCAACCACAGTTACTGTTTATGATGACTGGAGTTACTGGCTCCATCACAGATTCTTATTTTCCAGTCCACATTAGACAAAATCCTGCTGTTGTTGGGTAAAGAACTTGTCAGTAACTGTCTCAATAGTCCTGGTTAATTGCCAAATGTAGTTTCTTTCTGTTTTGGATCAGATGTTGGAGAACTGTTTCAACCTTTTGGAGCATGTGTTTCTACTGCTTGAAATTGTGGTAACCCCCCACTCAACATCTACAAGCATATTCATATCACAGCAAAACATTAACACTATAATGTAAACACATTACAGCTGACTGATTTTTAGAAAAGATAATACTTTATTGATCCCACAGCAGGGAAATTTACATATGATACTGGAGTGTGTCTGTGCTGGGACATGCACAATATTCCTGTTCAGAGGTCTGACTTGCAGCCACCAGCAGCATTTTGGTATTGAGACAGAACTCCTTAATCTGTCCTCTCCACTGGACAGAGGGGACAACGAGCACGAGATGATACATTTTACCAGTTAACAGTAGTTTACACAACCACCCTCTGACTCTCAATGTACATGTCAGGGTCAGTGGATATAGTTCATCCTTATAATAATTTTACCAAAGACTATGCACTTTTACAGCTTCTGTTATTTCAGCAAAGTTCAGGATGGCAACTTGATTCCATTCTTAAATGTTATTGTACCAATGTGCTGCAGAGAGAAGTGTCTCCTTCCTCAGGACATATGGACATCTCATGTCTCATATCACATCTCTCCAACACCATGTAAAATACTTTGACAGTAGTGATCAAATATTTGAATTGTCCAAACTGTGTGTCACAACTTGAGTAAGAACTTGGACCCAAATGCATGACCCCACGTAACCAAAAATATTAGTTTTTATTCTCACAAAGTTTCAAACAAGGATCACCCATAAAGGGGAAAAAGGTACAAAAACAAAAATACAAAATGCAAATGCAAAATCACTCTTAGCGAGGAGAAATACAGAACCAGGAGCTAAAACCAAACAAGAAACAAAGTAACAAATACACAACCTGACTGGGGATACAATGACGAGAGGCAAGATGAGAAACAAGGCAAAAGACATGAGACAAGGGCAAGAGACAAAAACAAACTGACAAGAACACAAGGCAATGACGAGACTTAAATACACAAGGCCAGGGGCAACAGGTGAAACCTATTAGGGTGAGGCAGACAATCACAAATGAAGGAAACAAGACAAATACAGGAAGGAGAACAAGACAAGATACACACGGGCCATGATTTCAAAATAAAACAGGAACTATGAACAAAACTTAACAAACTAAACAAGAGTTCAAGAATCCACAAAAGGGTTCAAAACAAAACAAACTCCTAAGGGGTCATGACTAGCCCCCTTAGGGGTTTAGCATATAAATGTAGAGCACAAAGACCCAGGATGGATTTCTGCAGACGAGAGAGCAGCTCACCGGGGTAGGAGGAATCTCCATCTACAACTTGGAGGACCTTCCTAACTCTCACCTTCTTAAGAGAACTGTCTCATGCCTTTTGTCTGCTGATGTCAATGCAGATGAGAGCTGCATTAGCTTCAGTGTAGGACAGAGGACACGCGTTGTCATAGTTCCTTCAATTAAAGAAACATCTACAGGTCAGCTGATTTACTTAATAGAAACATTGTTCCTCAGTGTAATCGATGTCAGTGTGAGTGCTGCTCACACTAACAAGGATAGGCCTGTTGTGGGTGACAGGGACCAGGAGAGTGGGATGTAATGCAACAATCTAATAATAATCCACCTCAGCCACCTGGAGGGGGGGGGGGGGTAGCTGCAGCCTCACCACCTCTACTTTTGGCCTCTGCTCAGGCTGAGGAGCAGCTGTGTCTGACCTGCATCAACAAACAAAACTTTCCTCAGTGCTCCTGAAGGTTTTTCACATTCTGCAGTGAACACACAGACTGTTAATATAGCTAATTTTCTTCTTTTACTTGAAAAGTCATTTTGGGAGGTGTAGGGGTGTAATGGGGGCAAACAATGCTCCAATGCCCCCACTTGGTGGCAGGCTCTCTCAAAGTGACTTTACAACCTCTTCAACCACAATGTTTGGATCCACAGATGAAATTCAGATGCTCCTCTGTGGTCCAGCTCAGAGTCTACAATGTAAGACACCCCACTGATCTCTTTATTCATCCGATTCACCTGAACACAAATGAAATAGAGTGAGAATCCTCCAGAGTCACATCAGTTCCCCTGAGGCTTCTTCTCCTCATGCAGTTCTTCAACCCTCCACATTTTCCCATCAACACATGTAAACATGTTTATTGACTGATCGTCTGATCTGATTTGATTTGTTTTATTGTTGCTTCTCAGTCTTTAGTGTTGACTGAACAGGAGTCTTCTGCCCTCCAGTGGTCACTGTCAGTAACTACAACTCTGCACACACAGCACTGACAATGATACTGATGTTCACACTGACATTGTTCCACATTTACTGACTTATTTTAGCTCTAATGTTCATCAGTCTGATGATGACTCTCTGTATGTGAACACACATATTATTACACTGCTATAAATACTGATGTCTGACTGATAGACACATAATCAGAGAGTTTACTGCCCTCCAGTGGTCACACTGACAAGTGTCCAACAGGACTCACACTGATTATTAGGATCAATATGTACCAATCAGTATTGATGACATCAGCTGGAAGATGAGGACTGGTCATAGTTTGAATAATGTTCCATGTATTATTCCATCCATGTTTTCAGTACAAGCAGATACACTGTAAAAAATGTGACAACTAAAAGAATCACTGTAAAATGAGAAATAGAAAATGCACTGTAAAAAAAAATTAAACATTGATTATCAGGAAATACACTGTAAAAGAATTTAATGGAGGCTGGGCACTGTGTAAAATGGCAACAAAGGTGACACAGGATATATGCAATAAAGTATGATGGTCATAGATGAGCTCTGGACTAACTTACAACCAGGGGATGCACTGTAAAATATTACAGCAGTGTAATGAACTTGTAAAAAATGAAAAGCATTCATATATTGTATGTATTGTAAAGTGGAAGTTAGGCTGCACTGTTAAAAACACAACAACCTGAATCTCAGAGAGGTTCAGCTGATTATTGATCATGGATATTTTAGAAGACAGAGACATAATCAGAAACCTGATTTCATTTCTTCCTTAGTTTGAGACACTGGCAGATGAATGTCTCTGAGCAGTGTAGATGCTCTTATTATTGTCACAAGGGAAAGGACTGTCAAACATATGTGATGCAGTGTGAAAATGAAAACGACCAATGACAACATCAACAGTACAAGTACACAAGTATTATCAGCAGCCAGAGGATTCACTGTACAACATGAAAAACAGGGTGAAAACCAAGTATACACTGTAAAAAGGACAGATGAAGCTGGAAAACTCTTTAAACATTTTTCAAATAAACTTCACAGCTTCTTGTTTTAGTTAAATTTCAGCTGCTGGTTTTCACTCTCATCTTTTCTGATTTTTTTATTTGACCTTTTTTTTTATCTGAATTCATAGAATCGAGGCTCAAACTGTTCAGAGTAGTCAGGAGCTTTTTAACTCTATGAACCTCTGAAAGACAGTTTGACAAGTTTCTATCTTTGTTTTCTCTCAGATCTTTCAGATAAACTGTGGCATTTTAGTTTGAACTCAATCAGCTCAGTTGTCCAGATTCAGAGAAAGACAAAACACTGATGTTCACAATGATGCTTTTAATGTGAAAGGACAAGATCATGATTAGAATCTTAAAAAAGTCAGCAACATTTTTCTCCTGTAATAATCGTAGCTTCCATCTTTAAAGGACTGGAAGAGGAAGAAGTTTACAAGGAATCATTTAGAAGAGTTTAACAAATAAACTGCTTTAATACATGAATCTGAAAAGGTGTGTGTGAGTGAAAGAGACAGACATGTACAGACTGAACTATCTGTTCAACAGTGAGAGAGTTTCTCTAACAGGAGGAGACTCTCTCTGCTACACTCTACACAGAGACACTGAGGAACCAGACGACCAGAACCCAAACCCAGGATACAGAGGTTCAGTGAATGTGGTGTTGAAGGTGTAGAGGTGGATCAGTGAGTCAGAGGAGACTCTGTAGAAGGACAGAGAGCCAGCAGGACAGTCCACATACACTGCTACTCTGTCAGAGACAGAGGAAGATGATAAAGAGGAGGAGGAGGAGGAGACAGGTGTCATTCTGTTATTGTGCCAAACAGAGTAACCACCAACAGAGCAGAACAGAATCCAGGACTGATCGTTCCATCCAAACACACAGTTTTCACTGTCTCCTTTCCTTCTGATTCCTCTGGGGAGGGTTAGCTAGGGGGACCAGAAGCACAGCCTTCCTCTGTGATCAGACATCTAATGAGAAACAAAACACCCCAAAGGCCCCTCTGCAGCACTTTGGGGTTTTTTTCTTTTTTTGTTTTTTTTGGTCCATTTGGCCCAGATTCGTATTTAAAAATTTCCCTTAAAACATATCTGTTAAAAATCAACAAAAAAAAACAAAAAAATGTGAAAAATTTCCCCGGTCAAAATTTCAATTTTTTAAAAACTCTAACAACCCTCCAAATTGGCTTTTTCCACTGTTTAAAATCAGTTTGAGCATTCATCAGCTAAACAGGTTGTGGCCCCACCTAAAAGTCCCCAATTTTATGGGGGCTCTTCGTGGGCAAATTCCCCGAAAACCCATCGTTATCAGGGCCTTTTTAGATTGAGGATGGGCTGGGGCAGACAAACTTTTACTTCTCTTAGGGTTAAACTTCAGTCAGAAAACAATGAAAAAAATCCCAAAAAATTTGTTGAAAAAAATAAAAAAACAAAACTTATTTTCAGCTCCATCTACGAATTTTTGGGCCCCATATTTAAAGTCAATGCCCCCACTTTTTATTTCCAATCCCCTTTCCCCCAATGCCGGTGGCGAAAAATCACCGTGCTGCCTGGTTGTCATGCTCAAAACTCTTTTTCTGTGATCAAAGCGGCATCGTTTTTATCCCTTGGATGGCAGATTGGACCCAATACCCCCCTCCTAAAAAAAAGGTAAGGGAGTTTCTAAAAGGGCCCAAAACATTTTGTTCTGATGCAGGTTCATTTTTTCTTTTTTCGATATTAAAAAACTATTTTTTTTGGGACATTTCTTTTTTTTTTTAAAAAATAAAACCTAAAAACAATATTCTTTATTCATTTAAAATTTTCCCGGGCATTGATTTCCTTTAAAAATTTGTTTTTTTTTATGTCCCGTTTAAAAGTTTTCCCTGGAATACGCAGAATAAAAAAATGATTATTTAAAAATTAGCCTAAATGGTTCCATAGGTATTATTCAATACTATGTTTATTTTAGTGTGTTTTTTCATTAATCGGGCCCCCCCTTTCAAATTGTTTTTTGGGCCCCTTTATTTGACGACATCCCTGCAAAACTTGACCGGGACTTCCCCTCACCACCCCCTCTCTCTTCTTATATTTATCTTCTATTTTTCCCCCTTTCCCATTCTTTCTCTCTCCCCTCTTCTCTTTCTTTCTTCTGCAGGTTCATTCCCCCAGGCTTTAAATCTGGATTCCTTGTCTTAAATTTCTTCCCTCCCCCAAAAACTTTTTTCTTTTGACTTTTTAAAGTCAATTAAAAAACTTTTTTAAATTTTCCTGGGAAAAAAAGCTAATAATTATGTCCCGTAAAGGTGTTGATCCCTTTAGGGCCCAAAAACCCAAAACTTTTTGTCTCAAACTTTTAATCTTGCTGTTTCCTGAAACCTGTTCCCCCTATTATCTTTCCCCTCCCCCCCTTCTTTTCTCTCTCAAACCTGTTTTTACAACATTTCCCTATTTGAATAGAAAATTAAGTCAATGTCTCAAAAGTAGTACTAAGATAGGATCTTTCATTCATTCATTCATTTCTCGCTCCTCTTCAGGGGGTTGCGTGGCCCCCGCCTATGGGGGGTACCTGGACTTTGGATATTAAACCCAAAAGACAGACAACCCCCCCTACCCTTAGGGAATTTAGGTGCCAATTAACCTTCCATGCATGTTTTTGGTGTGTGGGAGGGCGAACGGGGCCACCCGGGGAGAACCAAAATCCCGAAACCGGGGTTCGAATGGAACCCCTTCAGTAATCACATTAAATACTAAATCGAATTTGTTTCCTTCATGTTTTGTCATTCCAACCCCTAAAAAAGGGGAAACTCCCCCAGTTCTTTTACTGTTCCCCTGCTCAAATTAAAGCTGAGACTTGGCTCTTTAATTTGGATCCTTGTTAATTCGGTTCCCAATGTGAAGCCCCGAGAATGATAAGAAATTAAAAAGAGATTTTTTCCCCCCTGTTGAAAAAAATAGCAAGTCTTTTATTGTAAAAAATCCCAAATATCTATACATTTCAGGCTTTTTGGGGGTTTGACAACTGGGAGCCTTGGGAAAAGGGCCCCCTAAGCAAATATTTCTTCATCCATCAATCTTTTTTTGGAACCCCTGATGAAGAAGGTGCCATTTAGCAGGGGACAGTTCATCTTGGAGACACCTGAACTCAGGGCTGGATCTCTCCCCTGAAACGATCACAGTTCATTCAGACATGGGAAAAGGGTTTATGCTTTCTCTGCAGAGAGTCTCTTCAATCTTCTTCGTTCTGGACTGTTTTCTGTCTGGTCCCTTTACCACTTCCCGTCTGTGTCAGCAGCCTTGAGGAAGTCGTTGGTCTGGTGAAAACCCCGAAGGCGGAGAACAAATCCATTTTCCATTTGGACTCTGTAAGGCCTTTCCCCAGCCCTCTGGTAAACTTTTTGGATCAGGTTTTTTCGAAAAGTTTAGACCTGTTGGGGGTTGATTTTTTTCTGCGCAGATTGACTCAGACTTGTGAAAGGGCAGATGGGAAAGGGAGCCAGCTCCTGAGACTCAGATGGGAAAGCACCTTGTCCGGTAATCCTCTCTCCCCTTTAAAGACCTTGTGAACACTCCGGTACCTGTGCTGTCTGATTATCCCCTCTGTCCCGGTCATTCATGAAGATCAGGGTTTCCTTTCTCAGCTTAAAAAATTTTCCCAGAACCCAAAATTTTCCCTCTCTGGACTCCGTTATTTTCTGTCCTCCATCCCTTTTCTTTGGTGACCACCAGGAAGTGGATGACATCTGTGGGTCTTGGCCTCCTCCCTCTCGGTTTAACCCTCCCCCAGAACTGTGCAGTGTCAGCAGAAGGGGGGGATGGCACGGTAGGCCCCTGAATCTTGATGTGGGGGTCCTTGGGCCCGCTCCTCCTCTGACCCCTTCCGGACTCCCCCTTCTGGGGTCAGTGAACCCTCCCCTTTTAACAACACCTCAGGGGGATCTGATTGCCTGCAGGTGGTTTGGGTTTCAGGCGAGCAGAGGCAGTTTCCCCCGATGAGGGTTTTTCGCATCACGGGGGGACTCTTAACTGTCAGGATCTCAGTGTTTGGAATCCGGAAATCCTCATCAGACCGTCAAGATGCAAACCGGGCCCCTTTAAACCTGCGGTCCGCTTCTTTTGGTTTCAGTAAAAAAGGATGAAAAGTTCCACCAAGCTGAACTTTTTCTCTTTTGCCTTCACCCCTGAGGTGGGGGTTGAATTGTGTCCTGTTGGCTTTTTCTTCAGCCCCGTCAGAGTCCTTCTTTAGACTTTTAATCCCCCTCCCTTTGTCATCACTTTCTGATTGGTCCTCTCTTCAGGTGGGGCTTTAAAAATGTCTTCTTGTCATGCTTGTTTTTTTGGGCTGGCTGGTTTCCGGGTTTTTTTCAATCTTTTGCCTCATATTTTATCTTTACCCTCGTCCTCCTCTGTGATGGCTCTTGTTGATTTGGGGGTTTGGGGTTTCCCCTTTAAAAAATCCTCAAACCCCTGGAACTTCTTCTTACAATTTAAATTTTTGACAAACTCAGCGACATGTCCGAATGAACAAAAAAAACAACATCAATGCTATTCATAAAAAAAACATGTTCATCCCCTGGGCACACGAACATATTTCCCCCCCATTTTGGGCGTTATTTTCCCCTTTGTCCCTCATGTTGAAACTTTAGAAATCCTCTTCTGTTCAGACAGTCAGCCCTCCTCCTGCTTTTCCCCCTCAAATTCCCGTGATCTTCCAAAAAGCCTCTTTCTGCTCCCCCTCTGTCTTCCCTTCAGGGGGCCCAAAACCTCCTCTCCCCCTATCTCTGAGCATTCCGGGGAATTGGATCCCCCTTCCCGGGTCTTCTTAGCTCCTTCTTACAAAAGCAATGTTCCTTCCAGCTGGCAGAAAACTTATTGCCAATCAAAAAAATAAAAACCCTGGGAAAACATCAGATCCCTTTGGCCCTCAATCCTGCTCTAAAAAGGGGAAACCCAGGTTTTTCAACACAACAGATGTCAAAATAGTTGTTGTCCATGCAGACCAAAAAATGGGTATTGTTTGTGCCTGGACAGACTGAGCACTAACCCCCTTTTCTGGGCCCTCTGGAGAATCTGAAGTTAGCTCCTTTTTTTAGCTCTGTGGTGTTTTTTTCTTTTTTCACAAACAACAGCCTTTTATGTTCTGTGGTGACTGTCCCATTAAGCAAAACTACTGTGCTGAATTCTCAATGAGGAAACAAGCAATCGTTCTGCCTCTATAAGTCATCCAAAAATCCCCTTTTAAAAAGATGGTTTAGGGACTCACACTGGGTTTTTACAAAATCTCACCCCTGCCCGGACACTACCAAAAAACTGGAACTGGATGTTTTGGGTTGAGGTTTTTTGATCGATGCACATATAAAAACATAAATCTTTTCTTGAAAGAAACACCAACTTTTCCTAAAGCCTGTTTTCGCCTGATCATGTTCTTATTTATTCATGGCTCCCGAGCCCCCTTACTTTATAAAAGGGGCGTTTTAAAAGGGTTTTTCATTTAAAATCAGCTGCAGCTCCCTTTTAAAAGAGGGGTGTCTTTAAAAAATTGGGGTCCCTTTGTTTCTTCATGGGGTGGGCCATGCAGGAGGGCTGGTCTCTGATGGGTCCTGGGGGACCCAAAATTAAAAATTGGGGGCATGGGGCGGGGGCAACATATCTACTATTCATTGTTTTCTCTAAAAAAAAAAAAATGTCAGCTGCAGCTCCCTTTTTTTTTGGAGAGGGGCTGTCCCTTTTAAAATTTTGGCTCATTGACGTACTCTTCATGGACACACAGCTGGCTGGTCCATTCAGGTCGGTTAGGGTCCCCGGATCTGGGTGTGTCTGCTTGGCCTTCAACCCAAGGGTTTGGTGAATAATGATTAGTGATGGGTGCTGAGCTCTGACTGGGAAAGTTGGACAGTTAGGTCCCCATCTCCCTCAGCCTTTTGGGCTGGATCCGGGCCCCCCACCCCGACTTTTTTTGGGGGGGGGGCTCCCTCCCTCTGTCCCACACTGATTCAGTGCGTTCCCTCCACGTCACACACCTTTCTACCTTTTATCTGGAGAAAACAAATCATTCATCCATCAGAAATCCTCCCCTCCCTCTTTGTCCTGTAGAAAATACTCTCCTCCCCTGTTGGTCTTCTTTTCCCCTTTCCTTTCCCGTTCAGGCACATTTCCATTCACTGCTCAAAAATGGTGAGATACAATTTTTTTTAAATTTTTTTTCATTTTTTTGAAAAAACTTTAAAAAAAAGAACCAAAAAAAAAACCCGTTTTGTCCTCAGTTTAATCCCGGGCCCTTTTTTGGGCCCGGCTTTCTCCCCGTTCAGCCGAAAAAAACAACCAAAAAAAAACAGCGGCAAAAATAACCCCGGTATTCCGCAGAAGCTGTTTTGTCGCCAATAAAAAAATAACAAAAGGGTGGTGTTTTTTTTAGTATTTTTTTATTTGGCTTTTTCTCTAATTCACAAATTTGCCCCGAAAACCCAACTTTGGGGGATTTAACGTCTCTGAAAAAACCATAAGTGAAAAAACCCCCAATCCCTTCAACTCACCCAAAGTTATTAAAAAAAATAAAGCCCAACCCTTTCAAAAATCGAATTTGGTAATTTTGGAAACCAGGGGTGTTACAGGTATTAAAAAACCCTTCAGCAAAGGGAAAACCACGCCCAAAAAAACTTGGGGAATGAAAATTGCTTTTCGACCCCCTTTGAAAATAACCAAAAAGGGGCGGGCCCCTTTTCCCCCAAAGTGAAATTCTTCAATCCCCAAGCGGGGTCCCTAAATGAACTAAAAAATACTAGGAATTTAGGGAAAAAAATGTTACCGAGTAAAAAATTAAAAATTTGAATTTTTTGAAAAGAAAAAACCCAAAATTTGAAAGGAAAAGCTTTTTTGAACTGGGTGGGTGGGAATTTGGGGAACAAACAAAAAGGGGGAAATTTTCCCGCTGGAGCCAAAAACCTAGAACAGAAAAAAAAAACAGAAAAAAGAAAAAATACTTTTCGACAAGGGGCTTAAACTATAAAGGTTTAAAATGGTATTTAGAAAAAAAAGAGAGGTGGGGGGAGAGGGACAAGGGCATTTAGCCTGGGGAAAAAGCAGCAAAAGGGGGCCCGGCAAACCAGCCCACAGGGCAAAAGGGTTTACATGAAAAGAAAAAGGTGGTCTAAAAGGAAAAAAATTTAAATAAACGTCCCCCCCACTATTAAAAGGATTTCAAAGCCTAAGCCCCCAAAAATTAGATTTAACTGCTAAGGGGAAAAATTTTTTCTAAATAAAAAGGTTTTTTTTTACTGTTTTTAAATTTTAAAAAAAAAAAAGGGGCCAATTTTAAAATTTGGGAAAAGTTGTTTACAACCAACAAATTTTGGTTTTTTGTTTTTTTGTCCTGATTTTTTTTAATCGAAAAAAGTGGCCCCAAAAAAATAGCGGATTGTAATTTGTGTTTCCCAAAGTTTGGTTGGGCCTGGCAGCACCCCGTATTTTTTTCTCAAGAGCTAACAAACTGAAAATGCTTTTTATTTATTTTTTTAAGAAAACCACCCCCCTTTGGCCAAATGACCTTAATATTATTAGAAAATTACCCCAATTCATTTGGTCTTTTAAAAAACTTTATTTTTAAAGTTTTTTGAAACGGGCCCTGACACGGATGGGTTTTTTTTTGTCAACAAAAGAACTGTCATCTCTCCCGGGGGAAGAGGAGGGGGGTGAAAAACAAATTTAAAAAAAGAAAAATTTTTAAGCGGGGTTTCAGCAGAGTTCTTAACATGTGCTTTGCCATGTTTCCAATTAAAAATTAAATTTTTCTTTAACTATCAAATAACAGTAATTTTTAAAAGTAAGCAGCATTTAAATATTTTTTTTAAAAGAAATATTTTACTTATTTTATAAACTGAGTTTTTGTATAAATACAATAGTTTGTCTGTATAAAATTCATTTATTTAAAAACTACCCAAAATCAAAACTTAGCTGTTTAAAATGTCTTCATTGTGCACAAATGTTTTTCAAAAATATCTTCAAATTTTTGGTTTTATTCTGAATACTGGGAACCCATTTTTGAAATAACAAGAGAAGTCCTCTCCCCAAAAGATTTTGGGTCCATGCTTCCCATTTGGGATCATTTGTTGGCCAGACATCCCCCCTGCTGATGATAATTAATTTTTGGAAAAAAGAACTACAGGTTAAGGGGGGAAAAAACATTTTTTTCTTAGGTCCCTTATTTCATCTGTCACTGTACTTTTTAGACCCTGGGATAACGCTTTTTTATGAATAAATCCGAAATAAGAGCTTGTGGTATGATATTAAGACCCCCCTTTAAATTTTCACCCCTTTTTTTTGTACCCTTGTCAAAAACGTGCTTCTTAAAAACAGCAAAGGGTCAATATATGGCTGTGATATTTGTTTTCTTTTAAAAATCTGCAAAAAATTTCCACAATTTTTTTCTTCAATATTGGGCCTTTTCATTAATGAGGGGAAAAAAGATACCATGTGTTTTTGGTCCAATTTAACAAAGTGAAAAATGTAAAAGGGGTTTGAAAATTTCTGTACCCCTGTTTTTTATTTTTGCAGATCATGAGGCATAAAATGACTTTTTTACTTTTAACTCTGAGGATGCAAAAAAAGGTTTAAAAAGGGAAAAACAAAACAAAAAAGGGGGAAATGTAACTACTCTGAAAAAATAGAACTACAAACCCTTGAACCCGAATTTAAAAACCCCTTTTTTTTTTTTTTTTTTTTTTTAAACAGAGCAATAAAATGAAAAATAAGGAAGTTACAGATATGGTTGTTTATAACTAAAAAAACTAAAATATTTGGGGTATTGAAAAGATTTGGGAAACAGCTTTGTAAAAAAAAATTAAAAAAAATGAAATGTTATCCTTTATCAAACTATTTATAAATATTATAAACAAGTCGGAAACCAACAACAGGAAAATACACAAAAAGTGACACCCCGTCAATAGCTTCAAAATGATGGTACTCATTCACATTAATGGGATGAAGGTCTAAAAAAAACAGACTCTCTGAGTTAAAAAAAGGTTTGGTTCAAAAGTACAAGAAAAAAAGACAAACTGTCTGCCAGTGTGGGAAATCTCTAAAAAAATGTTTGCATCTTTCCCTGTTCTAGGCTTTCATGGTGAACGACAGGAAAAAGGGCCCCCATGGTCCTCGACCCCAAACCCCTTGATTTGAAAATGTGTCTCAGTTTTTTAAATATCAAATGAAATGATGAAAAGAGCCTCTCTATCTCTGTTTGTAATGATCTTAAACTAAAAACATCAACCGGGGCTTTTAAAATTTTTTATCATAAGATCCCAGTTGGTGTAGGACATACAGGTGAGGTAAAGAGGACTCAGGTGGGGAAAAACATTTTTCCCCCCCCGGTGACTTTTCCCGCCCGTCTCCCTTTTTTTCTTTTGGGATAAACACCAGGAACATCCCCCTCATATTTATTTTGTCAGGGGTTAAATCACTGTGCTGGTAAAGCCCCTTTTTGCCCCTTAGAGCTCTATGGTTGCTAAATTCCCCCAGGAAATTTCAAAATATCCTCCCCCTCTTTGTTTCAGAAGCTCAATCATTTTTCCTTGTTGAACAAAATCAAATCCCTTTTTTCTTTATACAAACTCCCACCCTTTTTTTTTTTTTAGAGCAAATCAATTTTTTTTTAATTTCAAAGGTAAAAACATTAGCAATCAAAACATAATATTCATTTTTTTTTTTGATTAAAAACTTTTTTAGACAAAGTAACCTGCCCCGCTGTCAACCTCTTTAAAAAAACACATTAGTTTACATTTAACTTCTTAGGAAAAAACTCTTGCATATTAGGGTTTTCATTCATCCTCCCCCTTCAGTAAAAAGCTGCTTTTAAAGTAATGTTTCCATTTTTGACATTTTTTTGTAGATGACTACATTCATTATTTTTTGGGTTTTAGGTGACTTTATGTTTTTTTTTTTTATTAAGTTTTTGACATTGCAATGAATAAAAAATAAGCAATAAATTAGGAAGGAAAAAAAAAAGGACATTTCCCACAGGTAGAAAATGTTTTTTAAAGAAGGGGAAAACATGGGTCAGCGGTTGAAGGGGGTAAACATTTTTTAGTGTTAGTCAAAAATTGTGTTGAGTTGACTTGAGTTAAAAAATCCTAAACTCTGTTTTTGGGTTGATGTTTATCTGCCTTCTCACCTCCGACCCCAGCTACTGGAAAGGGGGGTCCACAGGGCCAGATGAGCCCGCCCAAAAGGTAAACTCCTTTCTTTTTATCGGAAAAAAGGCATCCTGTTAGATTTTTATGAGCTTGTGTTGATTTGAAATCTGATTTTTCCATTATCTTTATTTTATTTGTGCAATAACTAATTTTTTAAATAGGGAATTTCCCCTTTAAACCCCAATGATTCCCCTTTTTATAAAAAATTTCATTAAGATTGAAAAAACACTCCCCAACCCTTGACATAAACTTTGGGTTTTTTATTGTTGAAAACGAAGATTTTAATCATCAACCCCTCAAGTTCTACACGATCAATCCAATTTTTATAAGAAAAAAAAGATGTTGGGGCAATGGCTTTTTTTCTGCTGTAGGGGGAGGGCAGGGGAACTCAGGCCCCGGGAAGACACTGAGACTCCTGCTTTTCCCGTTGGACCCCCCCCCAGCCCCCCCTCCAAGGCCACCGGACAGTTCCCGCAGGACGTCATTCTAAATGTATGAACAAGTTTTGCACTGCCTCCTGTCTTTTTGTTTGGGCAAAACTTTATCCCGGTCAGGGTCCCCACCCTGTCTCCTTTGGCAGTTTAAAAGGGTTTTGCTATCAGTCACCCCTTCTCCTCCCCCCTCTTTTTTTTCCCGCCCCGGGCCTCCACAGCCTTTGGCCCCCCGTTGGGGTATGCTGCACCCCTCTGGCCCCTCCCCCCGCCGGGGCTCCCCTCCCTAAAAACACACAGACACACACACACAGATAAGTTTAACTCTTTTTTGTATAGATGGTTTTTTCTTTTTTTTAAGATAAATTTCTGTTTTTTATTTTGATAAGTTTAATTTAATACACTTTCTTTAAAACTTTTAAAAAATGAAAAAAAAATTTGAATTTTTTTTTAACTTTCATTAAACTTTTATTTCTTTAAATCAAAAAAAAAAAAAAAAAAAAAAAATTTTTATGTTTTAAGTTTTGCATCTTAGTACATAAGTCCCAAATATTGTCAGTATTTAAATTTTAAAAAATTTAAATGAAAATTCTTCTTTGAGAATTAACTTTTCAAGGGGAAAAACTTTGGAGGGTCTAACAATAATTCCCTCCAACATTTTCTTACAGTTCATGTTATATAAAAGAAAATAAAACAAATACGTTTTTCTGTTTTTTTTGTTTTTTTTTTTGTTTTTTTGTTTTTTTTCCCTAATTTTTATTTATCTGAAATTTTTTTTTTGTAAAATTTATTTCCTTTAAAATTTAAATTTTTAAAATTTTAACATTTTAACTTTTTGAAAAAGTTCAAACATCATTACAAATGTATGTGAGGCATTCATCTGCTCCCAAAATGGGTCAGGGTCACAGGTTTAAAAGCTCTGATTATTCAGTTTAATCTCATCAATTAATTGGGGATTTTTGGGCTTTCCTCTCCCGAGCCCCGGGCCAAAAACCCCCAAAAAACATTCATTTTACTTTTAAATGAATAAAAAATGCAACATGAAAACTGACATTTCAATATGAAAGGGGAAAAATACATTTTGGGTGGAACATTGTCAGAGGGTTTGGGTTGGGTGGGGGGACCCCCTAAAAACCTTTATATTATAAAATGTTCAGCAGGGTGAACTTTAATCAACTCAATTCATTCATTCATCAGAAGTATGTAGCTTTTTTGTACAGCTTTAATAATACTTTTGGTTTTGTAGAAACAAATGAAATATTAAACAGGATACAAAAATTTATAATCTAAATAAATCATCAAAATACCAAAACCTCACAGTTATAAAGGTTTGGATTTTTTTAAAAGCGTCTGACAATGTGATAAATTTAACACCTCATAATCTCTCTTTGAAAAATTGATCAAAACCTGGGTTTAATTTGTCGGGAAGGCGTTTTGCCTCTTTTCAAGGGCTTCATCGTTGTTTTTGGGGGTTCCCCGTCCCTATCGCCATATAGATGGGAAGTAGTTTACTTTATGTTTTTTTTGGTTAAATTTAGTCTAGATCCTTTTTGGGCCCAAAAAAATGATTTTTTAAAAAATAAAAAGTATTAAAATCTTAAAAGGGGGCATTTCCCCTTTTTTCATCAATATATTTTATCTCTTTCTGTGTTTTTAAAGTGTTTAGAAGAAGGAAAAAGCTAAAAGCTCTGCTTTTTCCATTAAAACCGGTCACAAACGAAAATTGAAAAATATTTCCCAAACTAATTTTAATTTTAATAATATCAAATGATTTGGTTTTTTCTGAATATATTAATTTGAAGAGTTGGATAGAAACACTGCAGAATGAACAATGGAAATTTGGGTTAGGAGGGCCAGGGCCCGAGGATTCCCTCGCTCAGCTCTCAGACTGCTTCTCCGACGAGTGGGGCTCTTTTCCCCCAAAACCCGGGCCTGGTAAAACACGAACTTCAATTCAGGGTTTTGTTTGGGAAAAAGGGAACCAAAAGACTCATCGGGGCCTCAATCAAGCCTGGATGGGCAAACCGTCCCCTTAAAAATCCCCAACTCCTCCCTTGTGGTGATGGGCAGGTACAGGCTGCAGAACTGACCTGAAGGGATCAAAAGGAAAAGGGGGCGGGAAAATAGGGACCCCCCTCTGCAAAAACCGCAGGTGTGGCAGGGCAGAAAATGAAATGGGGGGGGTGGGGGGCCCTGAAAAAAGCCCCACTAGCAGAACAAAAAGCTTTTTTCTCCCTTTGGACAAGCGGGCCCCTCCATCTCTACCCCACCACCCCTGATCCACTGTGCAGGGGTTTTGAGAATTTCTCAGCCCTGAATCCCAACAGGCGGTCCAGATGGAGTGCTGGGAAGTCTCGGGGCTCAGCTCCGGTCTTCCCCCCTTTTCCCCCGTCCCTGTCCGGGGCAGCATCCCCGCCTTAAAATCACCCCTCATCTTCCCCAAAAAATCAGCACTGAAAACCTCTGGGCACCCCCAGTTTCCCCAATCCCATCATCATGAGTAAGACACTGAGGTTTTTAAAAAGTGTTTGGTGAAATGAAATCCAGAGGTTTGGTGGTTTTTATGGGCCCCCTGGACCATTGTCCTTTCTCCAGAATATGGAAGGATCCTTTGTGAAATGATCAATGAAAATTTAAAAAAATATCAAACTGTTCTCAAACCTCAACTTTTAGGGTGTCTTCAATTTTTCACTTTTAACACAAAAAGTCCCTTCCCCTCATGTTTGAAACACTAATTTGACATCTCCCATTTATGCTAAAGACACAGCCAAAAGATAATGAATGAATTTTTTTTGCAGAGTGATCTAAATGCTGGGGGATCTGCTGCAGTTAAAAAAATCTAGTTTATTTCTTTATTCTTGGGTTTTTTTGAAAATCCTAAATTACGGTCATTATTCCTGAACCTGTACCATCATGTAAAAACATATTCATTATTTGACTAATTCAGGTTTTTTATGGTAAAAATTATCAAAACACTTTCCCCAAGTAAAGATATTTTTAGTTTGGTTTTAATATCAAAGACATTTTTCATCCAGACAAAAAATTTACAACTGCCATTCAGTGAAAAGTCTAACTGCATGCATTCCCGGGTTTTCCCTTCTTAAAAATTTCATCCGGGAAAAACAAGTCCTCCCCTTTTCCCTCTTTTGGAAAGTTTATTCATTTCACCATCCCTCTTTCCACTGAACCGGTTTCTCTACTCGTGTCTTGTTTCTAAGAAATTCAGATCACAGTGTTTTTTTTTCAGATGTCAGGGGAAAAGTTCCTGTCATTTTTTTAAAACAAACGTTTTTTTGTGAAGAAGGGGGCAATAGGGTTCACTTCCCGGGCAGAATAAAAAGTTTTCTCTTTTGAGTTGAAGAATTTTTCAGTTGAATCTAACCTTTTTTAAAAAAGGTGAATAAAAATTTTTTTGGACTCCAAAAAGGGAAACAGGTTTAATTTAAAAAAATCTGCTGAGTTTGAACTTGAAAATCAGGCAGGGGTGGATTTCAATTTTTCACAAAAAAAAATTCTTTTGTTAACAGAACCTTGTCTGGCACCTGATCCCCCCCATTTGTTTGGGGAAAAAAAAAAAACCTAACCCAAAATAATGTCGTTTTCCCGTGGAAAATTTTTTAACCTGAAGAACAACAGAGAAAATGTTTGGTTTGACTGCTTAACATACTGCAAAAGCATCAAAGGACAAACAGACACGAAACTCACACACACATACTGGTACTAACTCTTTGTGGGGGACCTTGCTGAAAAATGCTTTTCCCTAGCCCTTCCCCTTTCTTAAAAAAACAATTCTAACCCTGAACCAAGTCTCCTAAAACAGCAACATGAATACAGATGGAAACACTGCAGAGCTGTTTGGATGGTTTAACAGGTAAGTAATACCTTTCTGTACCCCATAAACCCCAAGAAAGGAAATCTATCAAACACAAACAAAACCCAAAGACAAATGCACTTTCATGTCAACTCACACAATGAAAAAACAAGTCGTTTTCTACTGCATTTTTTGACCCAAAGAAGACCCAGGACAAAGGGAGACGAAACAGATACCGTAACAGCTATTTTAAAAAAGATGGAATACTTCTCATCAGGGCTGATATTTTAATGCTGATGGAAGAATGAAGCTAGATCCAGAAGTGATCAGGTCTTCTTTTCCACTTGAAATAAAACTTATTTGAATTTTAATTTGTAATGGAAGGAAGGGAAAAATTGCAAAGAGTGATGTAAGTGACATGTTTTAACTGAGAAGGACAAAAGTCAATGCGGAGAAAATTGAAGCTTAAAGCTTCAATCAATGTATAACTGTCAACAACTAACAGCAGTCAGACTTTGTGTGTGACCTAAGATGGCGCTGCCCATAAACGTTTCATTGAAATGAACATAACGTGCAAATATGGTCCTGATTTTGGCTCCAGCACACTGCATTCTGGGTAAAAGTGATCTTTTATTTCAGTGACTGTGTCCTGGTCCTGATGTGTTCCTCAGCTCATACATCTGTTCTAAACTGACAGTTTTTTACAGTGTTGTGAACTAAACGTAAATTCAGCTCAGCTTAAATGAATAAGGACACATGAATAAAATAATAAACTGGCTGAACTCCATTATTTTTCATTGTAAAGGAAGAATGTGATTTACTTTAAAGCAGAGGAACCAGAGGATTGTAACCAGGTTATTTTGATATATTGTGAATTTTTGTATAGATAAAGTCATAAAGTGAGGAAAAAAAGAGAGAACACAGTGAGAAGTATATTTTGCATGTTGTATATTATAAATCCATCAGAGCGAAGCTGCGTGGAACTGAAGCACTTGTCTCCTTCTTTACTCCTGTTCTCTACAGGAACTTATCTCTTCATGGGATCACAGCCTGAGACATGAAAACATAGACCAGCTAATGAATCAGCTGGTGAAAAGGGCCACACAGAATATATATATATGTACACACACACATACACACAGGTGGTGTTTCTAGCAGTGTGGAGTTGACCTACAGTGTGTTATCTACCAGTCAGTCTGTTCTGCGTAGGACACTTTCAAAACTGTTTCACTAAATAGACACACAAACACTGGCATGAACTACTAACATATGGACTTACAAAACCTTGGAGCTAAATCTGCACTTTCCTGTGGTTTCCTCTTGTCCTTGTAACAGCAGTAGCTCCTCCCTTGTCAATAATTTAATATTTTAAACATCTGATGCTTCTTTCTTCACAAATCTTGACAAGTCCTGTCCATTGACTTTGTTTCTGCTCCTGTTTGACTTTTGAACTTGTCTCTGGCTGTGTGTCCACTTATGACCTCTGACGTCAGACTGTGGAATGTTGTTGTCAAAACATCAAAGGATGACTTCCACACACCTCCACACTGGTACTTATATATTGAGACACTCTCTGGCATAATCAGCCCTATTTCTTCTCTCTCTCTTTGTATCTCAGACCTATGTCAGTACATCAAAAGAATACAAAAAAAAAAACACTAGACCTGCCACACATAAAGTCATGTATTCATCTGTGATGTGTTGATGAAATTTAATTGAAATGCTGCATGAACCTTGTTTTTGTAAAACTTCTCATTTCTTTGCTTCTTACAACTATATATTTTCAAGCATCATCTGTCATATTGAAAGTAAGTTCATTCAGTAGCATTATTTCTTTTTTATTCATATCATGTAGCACTACTTGTCTCAAAGGCGTAGCATCCCACCAAATCCACAAGTAAGTATGCCAACAGAATGACAACATCTAGTCTCGCATTCTTCCACATGAAAGGAAGAGCAAAATCGGTTCAGGGAGCTCACACTTGCGGCGCTCTATAAGAATCTTTGACTTTTCACCCAACTCAAAAGCTCAGCCTTGAAGCCAAGCCGACCAAATAACTTCAACTCATTGGTGTTCCTCTCCCACGGAAGTCTTTAATGAAAGACTTGTCGTTGAAGAAACAAATTTAAAACAAATGCCTGTCTCAGAGGCAGCTAGAGACCCTAGTCGTCCAGCAGGCTTCGCCACCGTCATGGTGCGCCTCCCTTGGCTTGCCGCGTCACGCAAATCAGCCTCCCCACCTCCGGCCTGAAAAGATCAGGCCTGGCTTTTTACATAGAACTACAAAGTCTGGAAACCATCGGCGTCTTCAGGGGTCCGCGACCAATCACATACGTGACTGAGGGTGCTGTGTTTGTTGAGCTGGGTTCCCTAGGTGAAGATGTCAGGTAATCAACTGACTGGTTGTGCACAATTCACTTAGTGAGCTTTTAGCGCGTGTTCCTTCAGTACTTCGAAAGTTTGACTCTAACCCGTATGTATCAGGAGCAGTTTAAAGCGAAAATTTTCGTTCCGGCGGCGCACCTGATACCAGGTCGATCGTGCAGGTAAGTGAACTAAGCTCACCTGACTCCTCTCCTAAAAATGGGTTCAGCCATTTATATAGGGAACATATCAGATAATAACCTGATAAGAACCAGATACTACACTTGATCTTGGCCAAAAGGTGAGGAAGCGATGAGGCCAAGCAGCGCAGCGTCCAAATCAAGCTCTGGTACAGCGTACGATGTCGCGGTGTCCGTTTGACAAAATAGCTTATCAATTGCGCCATGGCAACTCCGCCCGTCTGTCTGTAGCACTTTTCCTGCTTTATACAAAGATGTTTTGACTTTCACCAACTCAAAGAGCAATACACTTACTGACAAAGCCGGCCAAAGATAACTAAACTCATTACTGTTTCACACCATTCTAGAAATAAAACATACCTCTAGCACATTTCTTCCACAAACAAGCAGCAAGTGGGACGGAGGCTCTTCATTTTGTCATGGAAAGGACACCGCCCCAATTCAAGTAGGAACAGGGAATTATCCGACTAAACCGCCCTCTGTAGCGTATGCCAGAGAGCTTCTGCAAACAACACATAACTTGTGGACAGACACCAAAAGCTGACACGTAACTCTCAAATCAACAATACTTCCTGCAAATGGGCCTTCAACGAGTTTAGCGTGATTTGACATTATGTTTTCTTCTACGCCGCAACAGGGAAGCCTTGAAGCATGATCCCCTTCTGAAATTATGCAGTCAGAGATTCCCATTTGGGGAATTGAGGTCAACCTGGCAGTGCAATGGCTGAGCTACTCTACCCGAGTGAACCTGCCAATACAGTCGGTATCTTCTGCCGGAAACAAGTGAAACTGCAGTTGGGAAAGGCTGGTGGTGGTCACCAGAGCACAACACTCCTGGCTGACAGTGCCTAATGCATAATCCATTTCAGTGCCTTGAGCATATTCCACTGTCTATTACGTTTATGGTAAAGGAGCACAAACACTGCACCGTATGTTTCTGGTAAATGCGTAAGCGCTTTGTGGATCCATCATTGCACTGCTCTGCAAAACAAAGGAACACTATGGCAGAAATGCCACTAAAGTCAAGCTGTCTCTTGGAAAGCAAGGCCCGTGGGACGCTTTTCAAACATTTCACTAAATGAACTAAACACTGGCGAACTACTAACATATATGGACTTACACAAAAGCACTGGGCTGATCTGCACTTTCCTGTGATTCCTCTTGTCCTTGTAACAGCATGCTCCTCCCTTCCTTGTCCAATAATTGTGCAGAAACATCTGGGTATAACTTTCGTCTGCAGGCAAGTCCTGCTCCAGCCCAACTGTTTCTGCTCCTGTTTGACTTCTGAACTTGTCTCTGGCTGTATGTCGCCTGCAGCCTCTGACAGACTGTAGAATGTTGATACATCAAAGGCATCAAGACAAACACACACTCACACATACTGGTGCCCTTATCTTTGTGAGACAAACCATTCCCTCATCCTTCCTCTCTCTCTTTAGCATCTCAGACCTATGCTCAATTTTACCTTTCTATCGAGAATATAAAAAAAAAACACTAGACCTGTACACATGATCATATATTCAATCTATGAATGTGTGTTTGATGAGTCTAAGTAGAAATGCTGCACATAGACCTTATTTTTATAAAAGCTTCTCATTTCCTTTGCATTACTTACAACTCATATATTTTTCGGCAAAAAATATCATATATTGAGAGAAATAAGTTCGTTAGTGACATTGCCTTTTTTATTGTATCATGCCACACTGTATCTCAAAGGCGTAGCATCCCACAAATCCACAAAGTAAAGTATACCAACGAAATAACAACATCTAAATGCATTTTCTTCCATAAAAGGAAAATATAAAATCGGACAGGAGCTCACACTTGCAGCGCTCTATAAAAGATGTTTGACTTTTCACTGCCAACTCAAAGAAACAACATAAGGCCAAACTGCAAAAATAACTAACTCGAACTGGTATTTTCCTCTCCACAGTCTTTAGTAAAAGCTGAAAAGGCATCGTTATGAAGAGAAACAAGAAGTCAAAACAGGCTATCTCAGAGAGTAGCTGAGACCCTAATCGTCCAGCTACCACCGTCATGATGCGCCTCCCTTAGCTTGCCGCGTGCTCAATCCCAACCTCCCCACACCTCCCGGCCTGAAAAATCCAGACTGGCTTTTATGGAGACTACAAAGTCTGAAACCGTGAGCGTCTTCTTCAGGGTCCGCGACCAATCGCCGTGGCTTCAAAGTGCACTGTGTTTGGCCCAGGCTGGGTTCCCTATAGGTGATATCAGTATAAATCAGCGGCTGGTTTTATTCACTTGATAAAAACTTGTACATGTTCTTCAGCCACTGGAAAAGTTGGCTCTAACTAAACATGTATGTCAGAACTTGATTTTCTAAAAGCAAGAAGGTGCACCGTTCGGCATTGAGTCGATACGTGGGTAAGCGGGCAAGCTCACACCAACTCCTCTCCTAAAAATAGGTTGTCATTATCCCTTATAGAGAACATATCAGATAATAACTGGTAAGAACAGATACTACCTTGATCTCTTGGCAAAAATACGAAGCGTTAGGCCCCAAACCTTTGGCATCAAATCAAGCTCTTGATGGCCGTCACAGTGTCGCGGTAACACCATTTATGAGCAACTTATCAGTACGCCATAGCTCAAACATCTGTCTGCTGTCTTTTTTTCCTACGCTATACAAGATATTGACTTTTACCAACTCAAAGGCTCAACCATACAGCAAGCCCGGCCAAAAGATAGCTTCAAACTCATTTATGTTTTCCACACCAAAGCCTAGAAATAAAACATACTACCTTTAACATCACTTTTGTTCTTTACAAACAAACGTAAGTGGGACAGGAGGCTCACACATGTTTGTCATGGAAAGGACACGCCTTCCCCAATTCAATGGGAACACAGGGAATTATCACGACTAAACACGCCACTCTAACAGCATCATGCCAGAAACTTCTGCAAACAACACAGCAGCTTTGTGGACAGACTACCCAGCTGACCACGTAACTCCAAATCAACAAGCCACTTCACAAATGGAGGCCTTCAACAGGTTGCTTTGTGAATTCCTGACACATTGTGTTTTCTTCTACATGCGCAACAGGGAGGCCTTGAGCATGATCCCCATACCAGAAATTATGCAGTGAGATTCCCACATTTGGGGAATTCGCAGGGGTCAGCACTTCCAGCAGTGCAATGGCACAGGCCTCACCTGGGTGAACCACCTTGTGATCATGGTATCTCCCACACCAGGTGAAGTATAGGCTGCAGTTGGAAGGGGTGGTGGTCTGGGCACAACCTCTGGCTGGCGGTGCCTGATACATAATCCCACATTTCAGTGCCTTGAGCATCAAGCTCCTTGTCTATTACGTTTGTGGCTGAAAAGACACAAACACTGCTGCAAATGGGCTTTCTGCAGGCTCACTGACAAAGCGGCAGCTATTGGATCTACATGTACCTCTCTACCAAAAACAAGACACTGTATGAAATGCCCACTAGTCAAGCTGTCTCACCCAGGAAAGAAAGCAGGAAGCCCATGGGACACTTTTCAGGCATTTTCACTAAATGAACTAAACACTGGCATGAGACTACTAACATGTGTGGACTTACTGAAAACCTTGAACTGATCTGCACTTTCCTGCCAGACTTCCCTCTTGTCCTTGTAACAGTAAGCTCTCCCTTCCTTGTCAATAATTGTGCAGAAAACATCTAAGGTGCTTCTTTCTTCCTAAATCTGGGCAGTCTGTCAGCCAACTGTTTCTACTCTGTTTTGACTTTTAAGACTTATCTCTGGCTGTGTCCACTTACTGCAGCCTCTGACATCAGACTGTAGATATTGTTTATCAAAGCATCAAAGGACAAACACACACACACCTCCACACATACTGGTACTTATGTCTTTGTGAGGGACGCTCTCAGCATAATGCATTCCCTACGCCTAACCTCTCTCTTAGCATCCTCGGATATACTCCAAGTCTGTGCCTCTGTCAAAGAATACAAAAAAAAAAACACTGAACCTAACACACACATAAAGTCATGTATTCATCTGAATATGTGTTTGATGAGTCCAAAGTGAAAATGCTGCATGAACCTTGTTTTGTAAAAAGCTTCTCGTTTCTTCCTTCTTATTTTATATGTTTTCAAGCATCATCTGTCATATTGAAGAAATGAACTTCCATTCAGTAGCGTTATTTCTTTTTATTATCATCAGCCTTACACTTTTCTTGTCTCAAAAGACGCCAGCATCCCACCGTCCTAAAGTAAAAGTACCAACAGAGTAATGACATGACCATTTCTGCAAAGGAAGGCAAAAGAACCGGACAGAGGAGCTCACATGGCGCTCTGCAGAAATGTTTGACTTTTTCACCCAACTCAAAGCTCCCAGCCATAAAATAAGCAGCCAAAAAATAACTTCAACTCATTGCGTGTTCCTCTTGCGGAAGTCTTTAGTAAAAGCGAAAGACTTGTGCGTTATGAAGAAGAAGCAAAGTCAGAACAGGCCTGTCTCAGAGAGGCAGCTGAGACCCTAGTCGTCCAGCTACCGTCATGGTCGCCTCCTTGGCTTACCGCAGTACTAAATCCAACCTCCCCACCTCAGCCTGAAAATCCAGGCCATTAAACTTTTATGGAACTACAAAGTCTGAGAAACCATCAAGCGTCTTCAGGAGTCATGACCAATCTCTTCATTAATAAAGGGTGCACTGTGTTGTTGAGCTGGGTTCCTAAATTAAATATCAATAAATCAACTGACTGGTTACTTTGAATTCACTTGATAAAACTTGCTTCGCCTTCCTTATTACTAGAAGGTTGACTCCCTAATAAACATGTGTGTCAGAACCGATTTCTAAAAGCGAGAAAGTGCACGTTCCGGCGGCACTGCAATGCCAGAATCGATGCGTGGGTGGAGGCAGGTGGCTCCTTCAGCTCCTCCTAAAATGGTTTATTTTGTTGCTCCCCCATATGAGGGGACATATCAGATAAGCTGATAGAACAGATCTACACTTGATCTTGGCCAAAAGGCCGAGGCAGTGAGGCCCAAGCCTTTAGCGTCAAATCAGCTCTTGGTACAACCGTCACAGTGTCATGGTGTCCATTTGTGACCAGCTTATCAGTTGCATGCTTAGCAACTCCGCCCATCTGTCTATGTACTTTTCCTGCCGCTTCTTACAAGATGTTGACTTTCACCAACTCAAAGGCTCAGCCATACGTGAAAACCCGGCCAAAAAATAACCAACTCATTGTATTTCCACCAAAGCCTAGAAATAAAACATACTACAACAAGAGATTCATACACATTTCTTTACAAACAAGCAACAAAGTGGGACAGGAGGCTCACATTGTTTGTCGTAGATACCACTTACAATTCAATGCGAACACGGGAATTGTCGCGGCTAAACCGCCCTCTGCTCAGCGTCATGAGAGGCTTCTGCTGAAACTAACCTGCCGCTGTGGACAGACTAAAAGCTAAACCGTAACTCCAAATCAGCAAGTACTTCCACGATGGGTATTATTACAGGTTGTACATGAATTCCTGACACATTGTGTTTTCTTCTACTGCATACTTGTGGGGAAATGTGACTTGATCCCCCTACTAGAAATTATACATTGAATTCCCACATTTACGTGATTAAAGTCCAGCCTGGCCGGGTGCAATGTGAGCCTCTGCCTGATGAACCACCTTGTTGATGGTATCTCCCTGCCAGGTAAGTGAGCTGCAGCTGGAAGAGGAAGCGGGTGGTAGTCACCAGGCTGGCCTCTGGCTGACAGTGCCTGACCATAATCCACGTTTCAGTGCCTTGAGCATCAGCTCCCTTCTCTATTCACGTTTATGGCTGAAAGACACAAACACTGCTGCAAATAGGCTCACTGGCGTGCGACAAGCCTTTGGATCCCCATCATGCTCTCTGCCAAAAAGTAAAAGGAACCTGTGATGCCACCTAGTCAAGAAACTGTCTCTTGGGAAGAAAGGCAAGGCCCACGTGGGACACTTACAAAACATTTCTAAATGAACTAAACACAGCACTTAGACACCTAACGTATGGACTTGCAAACCTTGGAGCTGATCTGCACTTTCTGTTTCCTCTTGTCCTTGTAACAGCAATGGCTCCTCCCTTCCTTATCCAATAATTGTGCAGGGCTTGTCCAGGTGCTTCTTTCTTCGTCGCGACAGGTACCAACCAGCCCAGCTGTTTCTGCTCTGTTGACCCCCTGAACTTGTGTCTGGCTGTGTCCACTTACTGCAGCCTCTGACATCAGACAGCAGAATGTTGATACATCAAAGGCATCAAGGACAAGCACACACACACACTCCACACACTTACTGGTACCTGTCTTTGTGAGACACTCTCTGGCTCAATACATTCCCTACTTTAACCTCTCTCTCTTTTAGCATCTCAGACCTATATCAGTACCTGTGCCTCTGTCAAAATACAAAAAAAAAAAAAACTAGACCTATACCCACACATAAAGTCATGTGTTACATCTATGAATATGTGTTTGATAAGTCTAAAATGAAAATGCTGCATGAACCTTGTTTTTTTATAAAGCTTCTCGTTTCCTTGCTTCTTACAACCTTATATTTTCCAAGCATCATCTGTCATATTGAAAAAATAAAGTTTCGTTCAATCAGCGTTATTTTTTATTGTCATCATACCTTTTCTTGTCTAAAGACATGGCATCACAAATCCTAAAAGTAAAATATACTGCTTCAGAAATGACGACATCGAGCCACGCTTTTCTTCCATAAAGGAAGGTAAAAGTCGGACAGGGGCTCACACTTGCAGGCGCTCTGTAAAGATGTTGACACTACCCAACTCAAAGCTCAGCCATAAGGTATTCAGCCAAAAAATAACTAACTCATTGGTGTTCCTCTCCGGAAAGTCTTTAGTAAAGCGAAGACTTGTAGTTATGAAGAGAAACAAGAGTCAGAACAGGCCTGTCTCAGAGGCAGCTGGGGACCCTAGTCGTCGGCTACCACCGTGTGATGTCGCCTCCCTTGGCTTGCCGCGTGCTGATCCGCCTCCCACCACCTCCCGGCCTGAAAAAATCCAGGCCTGGCTTTTACATGGAGACTACAAAGTCTGAAACAAACTCAATCTTCTGAGGAGTCCATGACCAATCGCCATCCAGCTGAGGGTGCCATGTTGGGCTGGGTTCCTGGGTGATATCAATGCGATCAACTGACTGGTTGTGCAATTCCTTGATAAAAACTTAGCCGCATGTTCCTTCAGCCACTACATTTGACTCTAACTAAACGTAGCATGTAGAACTTGATTTTCTACAAAGCAGAAAAAAAAGTACACCGTTCGGCGGCACTGCAATGCCAGGTTGATCTCGTGGAGTAAGGCCAGACAAGCTCCCTCAGCTCCCTCTCCTAAAAATGGGTTTAATACATTATGTCCCATATAGGGGACATATCAGATATCCTTCAATGAAACAGATACCCTTGATCTGGCAAAAGGCGAAGTAGAGGCCCAAGTAGCTGGCCAAATTAAACTCTTGAGTAGCCGTCACAGTGTATGGCAATTGTCCCGTTTGTAAAAGGCAGCTTATCAATTGCATGCCATGGCACTCAAAACCCATCTGTCTGTACTTTTTCCCTGCCTTTATACAAGATGTTTGACTTTTACCAACTCAAAGAAGCTAAGCCATACAGCCTGGCCCGGCTAAAATAGCTTCAACTCATTTGTATTTCACAAAGCTAGAAATAAAACATACTACAAGCAAGATCCTTTTGTTCTTCACAAACAAGCAGCAAAGAGTAGGACAGGGAGGCTCACCTTCATTTTGTCATGGAAAGTACACCCATACAATTCAGTAGGAACACGGGGTGTCATGACTTCATCGCCCACTCTACTTGTCATGAAGAGAGCTTCTGCAAACAACATGCCTTCTGGACAGACTGCTGACATATAACTCCAAATCAACAAAACCCTTCACAAGTAGAGCCTTAGCACATGAATTCCTGACACATTGTGTTTTCTTCTACCACTTGCGCAACAGGAGGCCTTGACGCGTCCCCCACTACAGATCAAAGTAAGTATATAGCGAGCCAGCAACATCACTTTGCGCATTTTTCTTCCGCAAGGAAGGCAAAGTGGACAGAGGCTCACACTTGCGACAGCTCTATAAAAGATGTTGACTTTCACCAAACTCAAAGGCTCAGCCATAAGGCCAAGCAGCAAAATAACTAGCTCATTGGTGGCATTTCTCCGTCTTTAGTAAGCGAAGAAAGACATGCGTTATGAAGAAACAAGGAAGTCCAAAACAGGCCTGTCTCGAAGGCAGCTGAGACCCTAGTCGTCCAGCTACCACCGTCAGCAGTCTGCGCCTCCCTTGACACCGTACTCGTCCTTCCCACTGCCTCAGCCTGAAAAGTCAGGCCTGGCTTTTTATGGAACTACAAAGTCCTAAAACCATCAGGCGTCTTCCTGAAGTCCGCGACCAATCATCGTAGCTGAGTGCACTGTGTTGTTGAGCTGGAGGTTCCTGGGTGATATCAGTAAATCAACTGACTGGTTGTGCACAATTCACTTGATAAAACTTAGCGCGTATTTCCTTCAGCCTGGAAAAATTTGACTCCTAACTAAACATGTATTATCAGAACGATTTTCACAAAGCAAGAGAAAGGTGCACACGTTCGGCCAGCACTGCAATGCCAGGTGGAGTGGCGTGGAGTAGGCAGAACAGCTCCTTACCAACTCCCTCTCCACAAATGGGTTGTCATTGTCCCCTTATGGTACATATCAGATATTAAACTGGCCAGAACAGATACCACACTTGATCTTAGCCAAGGCAGCGAGAAGCGATGGGGCCCAAGCCACAGCATCAAATCAAGCTCTTGGTACAACCCGTCACAGTGTCATGGTGTTACGTTTGTAGGCTTCCGCCAATTGCACATATGGCAACTCAATACATCTGTCTGTAACCTTTTTTCCTGCCACTATACAAAGATGTTTGACTTTCACCCAACTCAAAGGCTCAGCCAACATATGCATTCAGCCAAAAATAACTAACTCATTGCTGTTTCCACAAAACTAAAATAAAACATACTAGAATAACATCACTTTGTTCTTCTACAAACAAGCAGCAAGAGTGGGACAGGAGGCTCACGCCATTTGTCATGGAAAGGCCACTTGCCCCAATTCAATGGAACACGAGGAACATCGCGTCGACAAACCACTCTGCTAGCGTCACATGAAGGCTTTCTGCAAACAACACAACGCTTTGTGGACAGACTGCAAAAGCGGCGTAACAACTCCAAATCAACAAGCCATACAAAATGGAAGCCTTATGGAAGTTACTTTGTAAAATTCCTGACACATTGTGTTTTCTTCTTCTACACACCGCAACAGGGGAGGCCTGAACGCAATTACTACTGCAAAGTATGCAGTCGAGATTTTCCCATTTGGGGAATTAGCGAAAGTCAACACAACCCCGGTGCAATGGCTGAGCCTCGCAGGTGAACTACCTGGGTTGATCATGCGTCCTCCTGCAGGTAAGTATGAGCTGCAGTTGGAAGAAATGGTGGTGGATACCAGGCTTTGGCCTCTGTTGTGGTGCCCACAATACATAATCCACATTTCAGTGCCTTGAGCATGTCAATCCCCTTTGTCTATTCGTTTATGGCTGAAAAGACACAAACCTGCAAATAGGCTCTTGGGCGTGCGTAAGCAGCGCTTTATTGGATCACCATCGCTTTCTCTGCAAAACAAAAGGAACACTGTGATACTGCCACTGGTCGAAAGCTGTCTCTTGGGAAGAAGAAGCAAAGGCCCACGTGGACACTTGCCAAAACATTTGCCTGACTAGACTAAACGCAACCTTGAACTACTAACATGTATGGACTTTAAAACAATTGATCTGCCTTTCCTGTGCTGATTTCTCACCATCGCCATGTAACAGCAGTAGCTCCTCCCTTCCTTGTCAATAATTGTGCAAAACATCTGAGTGCTTCTTTCTTCCTAAATCACTTAGGCAAGTCCTGTCCAGCCTTCTTTCTGCTCCTGTTTGACTTCTAGACATCTCTGGCTTATGTGTCCGCCTGCAGCCTCTGACATCAGACCTAGAATGTTGATACATCAAAGGCATCAGGACAAACACACACCTCCTACATATAAATGCCTCCTCTTTGTGAGACTATCTCTGGCATAATGCATTCCTAACCCTAACCTCTCTCTCTTTAGCATCTCAGACCTATGTCAGTACCTGTACCTCTGTCAAGAATGAAAAAAAAACACTAGACCTATACACATAAATCATATATTCATCTGTGAATGTGTTTGATGAGTCTCACAAAGTGAAAATGCTGCATAGACCTTGTTTTTGTAAAAGCACGTTTCCTTTGCTTCTACCTGGCATATTGTCTTTTAAAGCATCATCTATCATAATGAAATAAGTTGTTCCAATGAAAGGTTGTTTCTTTTGTTATCATCATGTACCCCACTTTTTCTGTCTCCAAGACGCCAGCATCCCCACCCAAATCCTCAAGTAAAATTATGCAGCAGAAATGACAACATCACTTACGCATTTCTTCATAGAAGGAAGAGCAAAGCCGGACAGGAGCTCACACACTTACGGTACTCTATAAAGATATTTGGCTTTTCACCAACTCAAAAGAAGCTCAGCCATAAAATTAAGCCAACCAAAAATAACTAACTCATTGGTGTTCCTCTCCACGAAGTCTTTAGTAAAAAGGCGAAAACATGCGTTATGAAGAGAAACAAGAGTCAGAACAGGCCTGTCTCAGAGAGCAGCTGGGGATACAAATGCATTGACTACCACCCGTCATGGTCACTCCCTTATAACGCCGTGCTAAATCCCAGCCTCCCCACCTCCAGCCCTGAAAAATCAAGCCTGGCTTTTACATGGAACTACAAAGTCTGGAAACCATCAAGGCGTCTTCCAGAGTCGCGACCAATCATACATCAGCTGAGAGTACTTTTTATGTTGTTGAGCTGGGTTCCTGGGTGATATCAGTAAATCAAGCTGACTAGTTGGCCTTTGAATTCACTTGATAAAAAACTTAGCACATATTATTTAGCCACCAGAAGGTTGACTCTAACTAAACATGGCAATATCAGAACGAATTTTCTACTAGAAGCAAGAGAAGGTGCACACCCACGTTCGAGCGGCACTGCAATGCCAGGTCGTCACGTGGAGTGAGCGGTGGCTCCTTTATCCCTCTCTAAAAATACGTTCCATTGTCCCCATATAGAGGGTATATCAGATATTAAACTGATGAACGAATCACCACATGGTCCCCATAGCCAAAGGCGAGGAAAGCGGTGAAATTTAAGCCTTTAGCGTCAATCAAAGCTCTTGGTACAGCAATCACGGTATACATGGTGTCCCGTTTAAACCAACTATCAATTTACGCGCCGGCAACTCCGCCCCATCCTCTGCTGTGTACTTTTCACCATATACAAAGATGTTTTGACTTTCACCGCTCAAAAGCTCAATATTGACAAGCAAGCCAAAAATAACTTCAACTCTATTTTCTTCCACCAAAGCCTGAAATAAAACCTACATATTTTTGTTTTCTTACAAACAAAAAGTGGGACAGGAGGCTCACACTTCATTTTGTAACTGAAGGCCGCCCTTTACAATTCAGTAGAACACAGAAATTATCGCTGACTAAACAACACTCTGTAGCGTGCCAGAAGGCTTCTGAATAACTTTGTGGACAGACCAAGCGACCGCAACTCAAAATCTTGACCACTTCACAAGTAGAGCCTTGTGGAAGTTGCTTTGTGAATTACAACACATTGTGTTTTCTTCACCGCATACACTGGCAACAGGGAGAAGCATGGCGCATTTTTTTACTACCAGATCAAAGTAAAGTATAGCAGAAATGACAACATCACTTGCATTTCTTGCGAAAAAGTGAGACAGGGAGCTCACACTTGGGGTGCTCTATAAAGGGTGACTGCCAACTCAAAAACAATACAAATTTGACCAGCCAAAATAACTAACTCAGTGGTGTTATCTCTGGGAAGTCTTCTGATAAAAAAAGCTGAAAGACTTGTCATTTTCCCCATATAGGGAACATATCAGATATTAAACTGATAAGAACAGATACTACACTTGATCTTGGAGCCAAAGGCCGCAGGCGATGAGGCCCAAGCCTTCTGACGTCAAATCAAGCTCTTGGTACAACCTGTCACAGTGTCGCGGTGTCCTGTTTGTAAGGGCAGCTTATCAATTGCGCCCTTAGCAACTCTCTACCATCTGTCTGCTGTGTACTTTTCCCTGCCAGCTATATAAAGATGTTTGACTTTTTTCACCAACTCAAAAGGTTTCAGCCATACGGCCAAAGCCGGCCAAAGAATAACTTCAACTCATTGCTGTTCCACACCAAAGCCTAGAAATAAAACATACTACAACAACATCTAGCTACACATTTCTTCCTACAAACAAGCAGCAAAAGTGGGACAGGAGAGCTCACACTTCATTTTGTCATGGAAAGACATCGCCCACTTCCCCAATTCCAATGAGAACACGGGAATTGTCATCAGGACTAAACACTGCGCCACTCTGTAGCGTGATGCCAGAGAGTCTGCAGATAACAACACCTGCCGCTTTGTGGACAGACTGCAAAAAGCTGACATCGTAACTCCAAATCAACAAAGCCACTTCACTAAAATGGAGAGCCTTCAACAGGTTAGCACATGGGAATTCCTGACACATTGTGTTTTCTTCTACATAACGCATAACAGGGGAGAGCGCGAACGCAGTCCCCACTACCAGAAATTATGCAGTCGAAGATTCCCACATTTGGGGAATTCGCAGGGGTCAACACAGCCGGTGCAATGGCTGAGCCTCACCCTGGATGAACCACCTTGTTGATCATGGTATCTCCCCTGCCAGGTAAGTATGAGCTGCAGTTGGAAGAGAGCGGGTGGTGGTCACCAGGCACAACACTCTGGCTGACGGTGCCCTGAATGCATAATCCCACATTTCAGTGCCTTTTGAGCATCAGCTCCCCTTTGTCTATTACGTTTATGGCTGAAAAGACACAAACACTGCTGCAAATAGGCTGCGGCGTGCGGCAAAGCAGCGCTTTTGTTGGATCTACCCATCATGCACTGCTCTGCCAAAACAAAGGAACACTGTGTGAAATGCCACTAGTCAAGCTGTCTCTTGGGAAAGAAAGCAAAGGCCCACGTGGGACACTTTTCAAAACATTTCACTAAATGAACTAAACACTGACATGAACTACTAACATGTATGGACTTACTGAAAACCTTGGAGCTGATCTGCACTTTCCTGTGGTTTCCTCTTGTCCTTGTAACAGCAGTAGCTCCTCCCTTCCTTGTCAATAATTGTGCAGAAACATCTGAGTGCTTCTTTCTTCCTAAATCATGAGCAAGTCCTGTCCAGCCAACTGTTTCTGCTCCTGTTTGACTTCTGAACTTGTCTCTGGCTGTGTGTCCACTTACTGCAGCCTCTGACATCAGACTGTAGAATGTTGATACATCAAAGGCATCAAAGGACAAACACACACACACACACACACACATACTGGTACTTATATCTTGGTGAGGACACTCTCTGGCATAATGCATTCCCTCGCCCTAACCTCTCTCTCTTTTAGCATCTCAGACCTATGTCCAGTACCTGTGCCTCCGTCAAAGAATACAAAAAAAAAAAAACACTAGACCTGTACACACATAAAGTCATGTATTCATCTGTGAATGTGTGTTTGATGAGTCTGAAAGTGAAAATGCTGCATGAACCTTGTTTTTGTAAAAAGCTTCTCGTTTCCTTTGCTTCTTACAACTGTATATTTTCAAGCATCATCTGTCATATTGAAGAAATAAGTTCATTCAGTAGCGTTATTTCTTTTTTATTGTCATCATGTACACTTTTCTTGTCTCAAAGACGCCAAGCATCCCCACCAAATCCTAAAAGTAAAGTATACCAACGAAATGACAACATCTAGCACGCATTTCTTCCATAAGGGAAGAGCAAAATCGGACAGGGGAGCTCACACTTGCAGTACGCTCTATAAAGATGTTTGACTTTTCACCAACTCAAAAGGCTCAGCCATAAAGGCCAAGCCAGCCAAAAATAACTTCAACTCATTGGTGTTCCTCTCCACGGAAGTCTTTAGTAAAAGGCGAAAAGACATGCGTTATGAAGAAACAAGAGTCAGAACAGGCCTGTCTCAGAGAGCAGCTGAGGACCCTAGTCGTCCCGGCTACCACCGTCGCGGTGCGCCTCCTTGGCTTGCCAGCGTGCTAAATCCCAGCCTCCCCCCACCACCTCCAGCCTGAAAAATCCAGGCCTGGCTTTTACATGGAACTACAAAGTCTGGGAAACCATCAGGCGTCTTCAGGGAGTCCAGCGACCAATCATCGTAGCTGAGGTGCACTGTGTTGTTGAGCTGGGTTCCCTGGGTGATATCAGTAAATCAACTGACTGGTTGTGCACAATTCACTTGATAAAAACTTAGCAGCATGTTCATTCAGCCACTGGAAAAGTTTGACTCCTAACTAAACATGTGTGTCAGAACTTGATTTTCTACAAAGCAAGAGAAAGGTGCACCGTTCCTCGGCGGCACTGCAATGCCAGGTCGATGCGTGGAGTGAGCAGACAGCTCCCTTTTCAGCTCCCTCTCCTAGAAATGGGTTTAATACGTTATCCCCATATAGGGGACATATCAGATATTAAACTGATAAGAACAGATACTACACTTGATCTTAGCCAAAGGCCGAGAAGCGATGAGGCCCAAAGCCTTTCCTTGACGTCCAAATCAAGCTCTTGGTACAACCGTCACAGTGTCGCGGTGTCCCGTTTGTAAGGCAGCTTATCAATTGCCGCCACTTAGCAACTCCGCCCATCTGTCTGCTGTGTACTTTTCCCTGCCGCTATACAAAGATGTTTGACTTTTTCACCAACTCAAAAGGCTCAGCCATACGGCAAAACCGACCAAAAATAGCTTCAACTCATTGCTGTTCCACACAAAGCCTAGAAATAAAACATACTAGAACAACATCTAGCACACATTTCTTCCACAAACAAGCAGCAAAGTGGGACAGAGAGCTCACACTTCATTTTGTCATGGAAAGGCCACGCCACTTCCCCAATTCAATGGGAACACGGGGGTGTCATGACTAAACACGCCACTCTGTAGCGTCGCCAGAGAGCTTCTGCAGAAACAACACCGCCGCTTATTGGACAGACTGCAAAAGCTGACATGTAACTCCAAATCAACAAAGCCACTTCACAAAATGGAGAGCCTTCAACAGGTTACTTTGTATGGGAATTCCTGACACATTGTGTTTTTTCTTCTACATGCTTAACAGGGGAGGCCGAAGCAGATCCCCCACTACCAGAAATTATGCAGTGAGATTCCCACATTTGGGGAATCATGCAGGGGTCAGCACAACCGCAGTGCAATGGCTGAGCCTCACCCTGGGTGAACCACCTCGTTGATCATGGTATCTCCCCTGCCAGGTAGTATGAGCTGCAGTTGGAAGAGGCGGGTGGTGGTCACCAGGCACAGCACTCTGGCTGACGGTGCCCACAATGCATAATCCCACATTTCAGTGCCTTGAGCATCAGCTCCCTTTGTCTGTTACGTTTATGGCTGAAAAGACACAAACACTGCTGCAAATAGGCTGCGGCGTGGGCAAAGCAGCTTTGTTGGATCTACCCATCATGCACTGCTCTGCCAAAAACAAAAGGAACACTGTGTGAAATGCCACTAGTCAAGCTGTCTCTTGGGAAAAGAAAGCAAAGGCCCACGTGGGACACTTTTCAAAACATTTCACTAAATGAACTAAACACTGACATGAACTACTAACATGTATGGACTTACTGAAAACCTTGGAGCTGATCTGCACTTTCCTGTGGTTTCCTCTTGTCCTTGTAACAGCAGTAGCTCCTCCTTCCTTGTCAATAATTGTGCAGAAACATCTGAGTGCTTCTTTCTTCCTAAATCATGAGCAAGTCCTGTCCAGCCCAACTGTTTCTGCTCCTGTTTGACTTTTGAACTTGTCTCTGGCTGTGTGTCCACTTACTGCAGCCTCTGACATCAGACTGTAGAATGTTGATACATCAAAGGCATCAAAGGACAAACACACACACACTCTCACACATACTGGTACTTTATATCTTTGTGAGGACACTCTCTGGCATAATGCATTCCCTCGCCCTAACCTCTCTCTCTTTTAGCATCTCAGACCTATGTCAGTACCTGTGCCTCTGTCAAAGAATACAAAAAAAAAAACACTAGACCTGTACACACATAAAGTCATGTATTCATCTGTGAATGTGTGTTTGATGAGTGCAAAGTGAAAATGCTGCATGAACCTTGTTTTTGTAAAAAGCTTCTCGTTTCCTTTGCTTCTTACAACTGTATATTTTTCAAGCATCATCTGTCATATTGAAGAAATAAGTTCATTCAGTAGCGTTATTTCTTTTTTTATTGTCATCATGTACACTTTTCTTGTCTCAAAGACGCCAGCATCCCCACCAAATCCTAAAAAGTAAAGTATACCAACGAAATGACAACATCTAGCACGCATTTCTTCCGCAGAAAGGAAGAGCAAAGTCGGACAGGGAGCTCACACTTGCGGCGCTCTATAAAGATGTTTGACTTTTCACCAACTCAAAAGGCTCAGCCATAAGGCCAAGCCGGCCAAAAATAACTTCAACTCATTGGTGTTCCTCTCCACGGAAGTCTTTAGTAAAAGGCGAAAGACTTGTGCGTTATGAAGAAGAAACAAGAGTCAAAACAGGCCTGTCTCAGAGAGCAGCTGAGGACCCTAGTCGTCCCGGCTACCACCGTCGCGGTGCGCCTCCTTTGGCTTGCCGCGTGCTAAATCCCAGCCTCCCCACCACCTCCAGCCTGAAAAATCCAGGCCTGGCTTTTACATGGAGACTACAAAGTCTGGGAAACCATCAGGCGTCTTCAGGAGTCCGCGACCAATCATCGTAGCTGAGGTGCACTGTGTTGTTGAGCTGGGTTCCCTGGGTGATATCAGTAAATCAACTGACTGGTTGTGCACAATTCACTTGATAAAAACTTAGCCGCATGTTCCTTCAGCCACTGGAAAAGTTTGACTCCTAACTAAACATGTGTGTCAGAACTTGATTTTCTACAAAGCAAGAGAAAGGTGCACCGTTCGGCGGCACTGCAATGCCAGGTCGATCGTGTGGAGTGAGCGAGCAAGCTCCCTTTCAGCTCCCTCTCCTAAAAATGGGTTTAATACGTTATCCCCATATAGGGAGACATATCAGATATTAAACTGATAAGAACAGATACTACACTTGATCTTAGCCAAAAGGCCGAGAAGCGATGAGGCCCAAGCCTTTGACGTCCAAATCAAGCTCTTGGTACAACCGTCACAGTGTCGCGTGTCCCGCTTGTAAGCCAGCTTATCAATTGCCGCCACTTAGCAACTCCGCCCATCTGTCTGCTGTGTACTTTTCCCTGCCGCTATACAAAGATGTTTGACTTTTCACCAACTCAAAGGCTCAGCCATACGGCAAAGCCGGCCAAAGATAACTTCAACTCATTGCTGTTCCACACCAAAGCCTAGAAATAAAACATACTAGAACAACATCTAGCACACATTTCTTCCACAAACAAGCAGCAAAGTGGGACAGGAGAGCTCACACTTCATTTTGTCATGGAAAGGACGCCCACTTCCCCAATTCCAATGGGAACACGGGGAATTGTCATGACTAAACACGCCACTCTGTAGCGTCATGCCAGAGAGCTTCTGCAGAGCAACACCGCTTTGTGGACAGACTGCAAAAGCTGACACGTAACTCCAAATCAACAAAGCCACTTCACAAAATGGAGAGCCTTCAACAGGTTAGCACATGGGAATTCCTGACACATTGTGTTTTCTTCTACACGCGCGCAACAGGGGAGAGCGCCGAACATGATCCCCCACTACCAGAAATTATGCAGTCGAGATTCCCACATTTGGGGGAATTCGCAGGGGTCAGCACAGCCGGAGTGCAATGGCTGAGCCTCACCCTGGGTGAACCACCTTGTTGATCATGGTATCTCCCCTGCCAGGTAAGTATGAGCTGCAGTTGGAAGAGAAGCGGGTGGTGGTCACCAGGCACAGCACTCTGGCTGACGGTGCCCACAATGCATAATCCCACATTTCAGTGCCTTGAGCATCAGCTCCCTTTGTCTGTTACGTTTATGGCTGAAAAGACACAAACACTGCTGCAAATAGGCTGCGGCGTGCAGCAAACGCGCTTTGTTGGATCTACCCATCATGCACTGCTCTGCCAAAAACAAAGGAACACTGTGTGAAATGCCACTAGTCAAGCTGTCTCTTGGGAAAGAAAGCAAAGGCCCACGTGGGACACTTTTCAAAACATTTCACTAAATGAACTAAACACTGACATGAACTACTAACATGTATGGACTTACTGAAAACCTTGGAGCTGATCTGCACTTTCCTGTGGTTTCCTCTTGTCCTTGTAACAGCAGTAGCTCCTCCCTTCCTTGTCAATAATTGTGCAGAAACATCTGAGTGCTTCTTTCTTCCTAAATCATGAGCAAGTCCTGTCCAGCCCAACTGTTTCTGCTCCTGTTTGACTTCTGAACTTGTCTCTGGCTGTGTGTCCACTTACTGCAGCCTCTGACATCAGACTGTAGAATGTTGATACATCAAAGGCATCAAAGGACAAACACACACACACACTCACACATACTGGTGCTTATATCTTGGTGAGGACACTCTCTGGCATAATGCATTCCCTCGCCCTAACCTCTCTCTCTTTTAGCATCTCAGACCTATGTCAGTACCTGTGCCTCTGTCAAAGAATACAAAAAAAAAAAAAAAAAACACTAGACCTGTACACACATAAAGTCATGTATTCATCTGTGAATGTGTGTTTGATGAGTGCAAAGTGAAAATGCTGCATGAACCTTGTTTTTAAAAAGCTTCTCGTTTCCTTTGCTTCTTACAACTGTATATTTTCAAGCATCATCTGTCATATTGAAGAAATAAGTTCATTCAGTAGCGTTATTTCTTTTTTATTGTCATCATGTACACTTTTCTTGTCTCAAAGACGCCAGCATCCCCACCAAATCCTAAAAGTAAAGTATACCAACGAAATGACAACATCTAGCACGCATTTCTTCCGCAAAGGAAGAGCAAAAGTCGGACAGGGAGCTCACACTTGCGGCGCTCTATAAAGATGTTTGACTTTTCACCAACTCAAAAGGCTCAGCCATAAGGCCAAGCCAGCCAAAAATAACTTCAACTCATTGGTGTTCCTCTCCACGGAAGTCTTTAGTAAAAGGCGAAAGACTTGTGCGTTATGAAGAGAAACAAGAGTCAGAACAGGCCTGTCTCAGAGAGCAGCTGAGGACCCTAGTCGTCCCGGCTACCACCGTCGCGGTGCGCCTCCCTTGGCTTGCCGCGTGCTAAATCCCAGCCTCCCCACCACCTCCAGCCTGAAAAATCCAGGCCTGGCTTTTACATGGAGACTACAAAGTCTGGGAAACCATCAGGCGTCTTCAGGGAGTCCGCGACCAATCATCGTAGCTGAGGTGCACTGTGTTGTTGAGCTGGGTTCCCTGGGTGATATCAGTAAATCAACTGACTGGTTGTGCACAATTCACTTGATAAAAACTTAGCCGCATGTTCCTTCAGCCACTGGAAAAGTTTGACTCCTAACTAAACATGTGTGTCAGAACTTGATTTTCTACAAAGCAAGAGAAAGGTGCACCGTTCGGCGGCACTGCAATGCCAGGTCGATCGTGGAGTGAGCGGAGCAAGCTCCTTTTCAGCTCCTCTCCTAAAAATGGGTTTAATACGTTATCCCCATATAGGGGACATATCAGATATTAAACTGATAAGAACAGATACTACACTTGATCTTAGCCAAAAGGCCGAGAAGCGATGAGGCCCAAGCCTTTGACGTCCAAATCAAGCTCTTGGTACAACCGTCACAGTGTCGCGGTGTCCCGTTTGTAAGGCAGCTTATCAATTGCCGCCACTTAGCAACTCCGCCCATCTGTCTGCTGTGTACTTTTCCCTGCCGCTATACAAAGATGTTTGACTTTTCACCAACTCAAAAGGCTCAGCCATACGGCAAAAGCCGGCCAAAAATAACTTCAACTCATTGCTGTTCCACACCAAAGCCTAGAAATAAAACATACTAGAACAACATCTAGCACACATTTCTTCCACAAACAAGCAGCAAAGTGGGACAGGAGAGCTCACACTTCATTTTGTCATGGAAAGGCCACGCCCACTTCCCCAATTCCAATGGGAACACGGGGAATTGTCATGACTAAACACGCCACTCTGTAGCGTCATGCATGCCAGAGCTTCTGCAGAGCAACACCGCCGCTTTGTGGACAGACTGCAAAAGCTGACACGTAACTCCAAATCAACAAAGCCACTTCACAAAATGGAGAGCCTTCAACAGGTTAGCACATGGGAATTCCTGACACATTGTGTTTTCTTCTACACGCACCAAACAGGGGAGGCGCGAACATGATCCCCACTACCAGAAATTATGCAGTCGAGATTCCCACATTTGGGGAATTACAGAGGTCAGCACAGCCGGAGTGCAATGGCTGAGCCTCACCCTGGGTGAACCACCTTGTTGATCATGGTATCTCCCCTGCCAGGTAAGTATGAGCTGCAGTTGGAAGAGAAGGCGGGTGGTGGTCACCAGGCACAGCACTCTGGCTGACGGTGCCCACAATGCATAATCCCACATTTCAGTGCCTTGAGCATCAGCTCCCCTTTGTCTGTTACGTTTATGGCTGAAAAGACACAAACACTGCTGCAAATAGGCTGCGGCGTGCGGCAAAGCGCGCTTTGTTGGATCTACCCATCATGCACTGCTCTGCCAAAAACAAAGGAACACTGTGTGAAATGCCACTAGTCAAGCTGTCTCTTGGGAAAGAAAGCAAAGGCCCACGTGGGACACTTTTCAAAACATTTCACTAAATGAACTAAACACTGACATGAACTACTAACATGTATGGACTTACTGAAAACCTTGGAGCTGATCTGCACTTTCCTGTGGTTTCCTCTTGTCCTTGTAACAGCAGTAGCTCCTCCTTCCTTGTCAATAATTGTGCAGAAACATCTGAGTGCTTCTTTCTTCCTAAATCATGAGCAAGTCCTGTCCAGCCCAACTGTTTCTGCTCCTGTTTGACTTCTGAACTTGTCTCTGGCTGTGTGTCCACTTACTGCAGCCTCTGACATCAGACTGTAGAATGTTGATACATCAAAGGCATCAAAGGACAAACACACACACACACTCACACATACTGGTACTTATATCTTGGTGAGGACACTCTCTGGCATAATGCATTCCCTCGCCCTAACCTCTCTCTCTTTTAGCATCTCAGACCTATGTCAGTACCTGTGCCTCTGTCAAAGAATACAAAAAAAAAAAAAACACTAGACCTGTACACACATAAAGTCATGTATTCATCTGTGAATGTGTGTTTGATGAGTGCAAAGTGAAAATGCTGCATGAACCTTGTTTTTGTAAAAGCTTCTCGTTTCCTTTGCTTCTTACAACTGTATATTTTTCAAGCATCATCTGTCATATTGAAAAAATAAGTTCATTCAGTAGCGTTATTTCTTTTTTTATTGTCATCATGTACACTTTTCTTGTCTCAAAGACGCCAGCATCCCCACCAAATCCTAAAAGTAAAGTATACCAACGAAATGACAACATCTAGCACGCATTTCTTCCGCAAAGGAAGAGCAAAGTCGGACAGGGGAGCTCACACTTGCGGCGCTCTATAAAGATGTTTGACTTTTCACCAACTCAAAAGGCTCAGCCATAAGGCCAAGCCAGCCAAAAATAACTTCAACTCATTGGTGTTCCTCTCCACGGAAGTCTTTAGTAAAAGGCGAAAAGACTTGTGCGTTATGAAGAGAAACAAGAGTCAGAACAGGCCTGTCTCAGAGAGCAGCTGAGGACCCTAGTCGTCCCGGCTACCACCGTCGCGGTGCGCCTCCCTTGGCTTGCCGCGTGCTAAATCCCAGCCTCCCCACCACCTCCAGCCTGAAAAATCCAGGCCTGGCTTTTACATGGAGACTACAAAGTCTGGGAAACCATCAGGCGTCTTCAGGGAGTCATGACCAATCATCGTAGCTGAGGTGCACTGTGTTGTTGAGCTGGGTTCCCTGGGTGATATCAGTAAATCAACTGACTGGTTGTGCACAATTCACTTGATAAAAACTTAGCCGCATGTTCCTTCAGCCACTGGAAAAGTTTGACTCCTAACTAAACATGTGTGTCAGAACTTGATTTTCTACAAAGCAAGAAAAAAGGTGCACTGTTCAGGCGGCACTGCAATGCCAGGTCGATCGCGTGGAGTGAGCGGAGCAAGCTCCTTTTCAGCTCCCTCTCCTAAAAATGGGTTTAATACATTATCCCCATATAGGGACATATCAGATATTAAACTGATAAGAACAGATACTACACTTGATCTTAGCCAAAAGGCCGAGAAGCGATGAGGCCCAAGCCTTTGACGTCCAAATCAAGCTCTTGGTACAACCGTCACAGTGTCGCGGTGTCCCGTTTGTAAGGCAGCTTATCAATTGCCGCCACTTAGCAACTCCATTACATCTGTCTGCTGTGTACTTTTCCCTGCCGCTATACAAAGATGTTTGACTTTTCACCAACTCAAAAGGCTCAGCCATACGGCAAAGCCGGCCAAAAATAACTTCAACTCATTGCTGTTCCACACCAAAGCCTAGAAATAAAACATACTACAACAACATCTAGCACACATTTCTTCCACAAACAAGCAGCAAAGTGGGACAGGAGAGCTCACACTTCATTTTGTCATGGAAAGGCCACGCCCACTTCCCCAATTCAATGGGAACACGGGGAATTGTCATGACTAAACACGCCACTCTGTAGCGTCGCCAGAGAGCTTCTGCAGAAACAACACCGCCGCTTTGTGGACAGACTGCAAAAGCTGACATGTAACTCCAAATCAACAAAGCCACTTCACAAAATGGAGAGCCTTCAACAGGTTAGCACATGGAATTCCTGACACATTGTGTTTTCTTCTTCTACACGACGCAACAGGGGAGGCCTTGACGCAGTCCCCACTACCAGATCAAAGTAAAAGTATACCAACGAAATGACAACATCTAGCACGCATTTCTTCCATAAAGGAAGAGCAAAAGTCGGACAGGGAGCTCACACTTGCGGCGCTCTATAAAGATGTTTGACTTTTCACCAACTCAAAAGGCTCAGCCATAAGGCCAAGCCAGCCAAAAATAACTTCAACTCATTGGTGTTCCTCTCCACGGAAGTCTTTAGTAAAAAGCGAAAGACTTGTGCGTTATGAAGAGAAACAAGAGTCAGAACAGGCCTGTCTCAGAGAGCAGCTGAGGACCCTAGTCGTCCCGGCTACCACCGTCGCGGTGCGCCTCCCTTGGCTTGCAGCGTGCTAAATCCCAGCCTCCCCACCACCTCCAGCCTGAAAAATCCAGGCCTGGCTTTTACATGGAGACTACAAAGTCTGGGAAACCATCAGGCGTCTTCAGGAGTCCGCGACCAATCATCGTAGCTGAGGTGCACTGTGTTGTTGAGCTGGGTTCCCTGGGTGATATCAGTAAATCAACTGACTGGTTGTGCACAATTCACTTGATAAAAACTTAGCCGCATGTTCCTTCAGCCACTGGAAAAGTTTGACTCCTAACTAAACATGTGTGTCAGAACTTGATTTTCTACAAAGCAAGAGAAAGGTGCACTGTTCCCGGCGGCACTGCAATGCCAGGTCGATGCGTGGAGTGAACGGAGCAAGCTCCCTTTTCAGCTCCCTCTCCTAAAAATGGGTTTAATACGTTATCCCCATATAGGAGACATATCAGATATTAAACTGATAAGAACAGATACTACACTTGATCTTAGCCAAAAGGCCGAGAAGCGATGAGGCCCAAGCCTTTGACGTCCAAATCAAGCTCTTGGTACAACCGTCACAGTGTCGCGGTGTCCCGTTTGTAAGCCAGCTTATCAATTGCCGCCACTTAGCAACTCCGCCCATCTGTCTGCTGTGTACTTTTCCCTGCCGCTATACAAAGATGTTTGACTTTTCACCAACTCAAAAGGCTCAGCCATATGGCAAAAGCCGGCCAAAAATAACTTCAACTCATTGCTGTTCCACACCAAAGCCTAGAAATAAAACATACTAGAACAACATCTAGCACACATTTCTTCCACAAACAAGCAGCAAAGTGGGACAGGAGAGCTCACACTTCATTTTGTCATGGAAAGGCCACGCCCACTTCCCCAATTCCAATGGGAACACGGGGAATTGTCATGACTAAACACGCCACTCTGTAGCGTCACGCCAGAGAGCTTCTGCAGAACAACACCGCCACTTTGTGGACAGACTGCAAAAGCTGACATGTAACTCCAAATCAACAAAGCCACTTCACAAAATGGAGAGCCTTCAACAGGTTAGCACATGGGAATTCCTGACACATTGTGTTTTCTTCCACACGCACGCAACAGGGGAGAGCGCGAACGCAGTCCCCACTACCAGAAATTATGCAGTCGAGATTCCCACATTTGGGGAATTCGCAGGGGTTAGCACAGCCGGAGTGCAATGGCTGAGCCTCACCCTGGGTGAACCACCTTGTTGATCATGGTATCTCCCCTGCCAGGTAAGTATGAGCTGCAGTTGGAAGAGAGCGGGGTGGTGGTCACCAGGCACAGCACTCTGGCTGACCGGTGCCCACAATGCATAATCCCACATTTCAGTGCCTTGAGCATCAGCTCCCCTTTGTCTGTTATGTTTATGGCTGAAAAGACACAAACACTGCTGCAAATAGGCTGCGGCGTGCGGCAAACGTGCTTTGTTGAATCTACCCATCATGCACTGCTCTGCCAAAACAAAGAAACACTGTGTGAAATGCCACTAGTCAAGCTGTCTCTTGGGAAAGAAAGCAAAGGCCCACGTGGGACACTTTTCAAAACATTTCACTAAATGAACTAAACACTGACATGAACTACTAACATGTATGGACTTACTGAAAACCTTGGAGCTGATCTGCACTTTCCTGTGGTTTCCTCTTGTCCTTGTAACAGCAGTAGCTCCTCCCTTCCTTGTCAATAATTGTGCAGAAACATCTGAGTGCTTCTTTCTTCCTAAATCATGAGCAAGTCCTGTCCAGTCCAACTGTTTCTGCTCCTGTTTGACTTCTGAACTTGTCTCTGGCTGTGTGTCCACTTACTGCAGCCTCTGACATCAGACTGTAGAATGTTGATACATCAAAGGCATCAAAGGACAAACACACACACACACTCACACATACTGGTACTTATATCTTGGTGAGGACACTCTCTGGCATAATGCATTCCCTCGCCCTAACCTCTCTCTCTTTTAGCATCTCAGACCTATGTCAGTACCTGTGCCTCTGTCAAAGAATACAAAAAAAAAAAAACACTAGACCTGTACACACATAAAGTCATGTATTCATCTGTGAATGTGTGTTTGATGAGTGCAAAGTGAAAATGCTGCATGAACCTTGTTTTTGTAAAAGCTTCTCGTTTCCTTTGCTTCTTACAACTGTATATTTTTCAAGCATCATCTGTCATATTGAAGAAATAAGTTCATTCAGTAGCGTTATTTCTTTTTTTATTGTCATCATGTACACTTTTCTTGTCTCAAAGACGCCAGCATCCCCACCAAATCCTCAAAGTAAAGTATACCAACGAAATGACAACATCTAGCACGCATTTCTTCCGCAAAAGGAAGAGCAAAGTCGGACAGGGAGCTCACACTTGCGGCGCTCTATAAAGATGTTTGACTTTTCACCAACTCAAAGGCTCAGCCATAAGGCCAAGCCAGCCAAAAATAACTTCAACTCATTGGTGTTCCTCTCCACGGAAGTCTTTAGTAAAAGGCGAAAGACTTGTGCGTTATGAAGAGAAACAAGAGTCAGAACAGGCCTGTCTCAGAGAGCAGCTGAGGACCCTAGTCGTCCCGGCTACCACCACCGTCGCGGGTGCGCCTCCCTTGGCTTGCCGCGTGCTAAATCCCAGCCTCCCCACCACCTCCAGCCTGAAAAATCCAGGCCTGGCTTTTACATGGAGACTACAAAGTCTGGGAAACCATCAGGCGTCTTCAGGGAGTCCGCGACCAATCATCGTAGCTGAGGTGCACTGTGTTGTTGAGCTGGGTTCCCTGGGTGATATCAGTAAATCAACTGACTGGTTGTGCACAATTCACTTGATAAAAACTTAGCCGCATGTTCCTTCAGCCACTGGAAAAGTTTGACTCCTAACTAAACATGTGTGTCAGAACTTGATTTTCTACAAAGCAAGAGAAAGGTGCACCGTTCGGCGGCACTGCAATGCCAGGTGGATCGCGTGGAGTGAACGGAGCAGCTCCTTTTCAGCTCCCTCTCCTAAAAATGGTTTAATACGTTATCCCCATATAGGGGACATATCAGATATTAAACTGATAAGAACAGATACTACACTTGATCTTAGCCAAAAGGCCGAGAAGCGATGAGGCCCAAGCCTTTGACGTCCAAATCAAGCTCTTGGTACAACCGTCACAGTGTCGCGGTGTCCCGTTTGTAAGCCAGCTTATCAATTGCCGCCACTTAGCAACTCCGCCCATCTGTCTGCTGTGTACTTTTCCCTGCCGCTATACAAAGATGTTTGACTTTTCACCAACTCAAAAGGCTCAGCCATACGGCAAAGCCGGCCAAAAATAGCTTCAACTCATTGCTGTTCCACACCAAAGCCTAGAAATAAAACATACTACAACAAGATCTAGCACACATTTCTTCCACAAACAAGCAGCAAAGTGGGACAGGAGAGCTCACACTTCATTTTGTCATGGAAAGGCCACGCCCACTTCCCCAATTCCAATGGGAACACGGGGAATTGTCATGACTAAACACGCCACTCTGTAGCGTACGCCAGAGAGCTTCTGCAGAAACAACACCGCCGCTTTGTGGACAGACTGCAAAAGCTGACATGTAACTCCAAATCAACAAAGCCACTTCACAAAATGGAGAGCCTTCAACAGGTTAGCACATGGGAATTCCTGACACATTGTGTTTTCTTCTTCTACACTTACGCAACAGGGGAGGCCTTGAACGCAGTCCCCACTACCAGATCAAAGTAAAGTATACCAGCGAAATGACAACATCTAGCACGCATTTCTTCCGCAAAGGAAGAGCAAAAGTCGGACAGGGAGCTCACACTTGCGGCGCTCTATAAAGATGTTTGACTTTTCACCAACTCAAAAGGCTCAGCCATAAGGCCAAACCAGCCAAAAATAACTTCAAGTCATTGGTGTTCCTCTCTCCACGGAAGTCTTTAGTAAAAGGCGAAAAGACTTGTGCGTTATGAGGAGAAACAAGAGTCAGAACAGGCCTGTCTCAGAGAGCAGCTGAGGACCCTAGTCGTCCCGGCTACCACCGTCGGTCTGTGCGCCTCCCTTGGCTTGCAGCGTGCTAAATCCCAGCCTCCCACCACCTCCAGCCTGAAAAATCCAGGCCTGGCTTTTACATGGAGACTACAAAGTCTGGGAAACCATCAGGCGTCTTCAGGGAGTCCGCGACCAATCATCGTAGCTGAGGTGCACTGTGTTGTTGAGCTGGGTTCCCTGGGTGATATCAGTAAATCAACTGACTGGTTGTGCACAATTCACTTGATAAAACTTAGCATGTTCCTTCAGCCACTGGAAAAGTTTGACTCATAACTAAACATGTGTGTCAGAACTTGATTTTCTACAAAGCAAGAAAGGTGCACCGTTCCCGGCGGCACTGCAATGCCAGGTCGATCGTGGGAGTGAGCGGAGCAAGCTCCCTTTTCAGCTCCCTCTCCTAAAAATGGGTTTAATCATGGTGTCCCGTTTGTAAGGCAGCTTATCAATTGCAGCCACTTAGCAACTCCAGCCATCTGTCTGCTGTGTACTTTTCCTGCCGCTATACAAAGATGTTTGACTTTTCACCAACTCAAAAGGCTCAGCCATACGGCAAAAGCCGGCCAAAAATAGCTTCAACTCATTGCTGTTCCACACCAAAGCCTAGAAATAAAACATACTAGAACAACATCTAGCACATTTCTTCCACAAACAAGCAGCAAAGTGGGACAGGAGAGCTCACACTTCATTTTGTCATGGAAGGCCACGCCCACTTCCCCAATTCCAATGGGAACACGGGAATTGTCATGACTAAACACGCCACTCTGTAGCGTGCGCCAAGAGAGCTTCTGCAGAGCAACACCGCCACTTTGTGGACAGACTGCAAAAGCTGACATGTAACTCCAAATCAACAAAGCCACTTCACAAAATGGAGAGCCTTCAACAGGTTAGCACATGGGAATTCCTGACACATTGTGTTTTCTTCTACACACGACGCAACAGGGGAGGCCAATGACAACATCTGACATGATCCCCACTACAGGCAAAGGCGATGAGGCCCAAGCCTTTGACGTCCAAATCAAGCTCTTGGTACAACCCGTCACTGATGTCGCGGTGTGTCCCGTTTGTAAGGCCAGCTTATCAATTGCCACTTAGCAACTCCGCCCATCTGTCTGCTGTGTACTTTTCCCTGCAGCTATACAAAAAGATGTTTGACTTTCACCAACTCAAAAACTTCAGCCATAAGGCAAAAGCCCGGCCAAAAATAGCTTCAACTCATTGCTGTTCACACCAAAGCCTAGAAATAAAACATACTACAACCAACATCTAGCACACATTTCTTCCACAAACAAGCAGCAAAAGTGGGACAGGAGAGCTCCACTTCATTTGTCATGGAAAGGCCGCATCCACTACCCCAATTCCAATGGGAACACGGAATTGTCATGACTAAACCATACACTCTGTAAAAAGCGTCGTAGAGAGCTTCTTGCAGAACAACACCGCCCGCTTTGTGGACAGACTGCAAAAAGCTGACATGTAACTCAAAATCAACAAAAGCCACTTCACAAAATGGAGAGCCTTCAACAGGTTAGCTATGGGAAATTCCCTGACACATTGTGTTTTTCTTCTACCTTGCATAACAGGGAGAAAGCCTTGAGCTTGCAGTCCCCCACTACCAGATCAAATGCAAAGTATACAACCCAAATGCAACAACATCCTAGCACGCAGCATTTCTTCCATGAAAGGAAGGCAAAGTCGGGACAGAGGAGCTCACACTTGCGGCGCTCTATAAGATGTTTGACTTTTTCACCAACTCAAAAGCTCAGCCATAAGGCCAAGCCAGCCAAAAATAACTTCAACTCATTGGTGTTTCCTCTCCCGCAGAGTCTTTAATAAAGGCGAAAGACTTGGCACGTTATGAAAGAGAGAAACAAAAAGTCAGAACAGGCCTGTCTCAGAGAGCAGCTGAGGACCCTAGTGGGTCCCGGCTACCACCGTCGCGGTCGCCTCCCTTGACTTGCCAGCGTGCTAAATCCCAGCCTCCCCACCACCTCCAGCCTAGAAAAAGAGTGGCCTGGCTTTTACGTGGAGACTACAAAGTCTAAGGAAAGCCATCAAGGCGTCTTCAGGGAGTCGCGACCAATCATCGTAGCTGAGAGTGCACTGTGTTGTTGAGCTGGGTTCCCTGGGTGATATCAGTAAAATCAACTGACTGGTTGTGCACAATTCACTTGATAAAAACTTAGCCGCATGTTCCTTCAGCCACTGGAAAGTTTGACTCCTAACTAAACAATGTGTGTCAGAACGATTTTTTCTACAAAAGCAAGAAGAAGGTGCACCGTTCGGCTGACTTTTCTGCAATGCCAGGTCGATGCGTGGAGTGAGCGGAACAGGCTCCTTTGCTCCCTCTCCTAAAAATGGGTTTTAATACGTTATCCCCATTGTGGGGTCATAGGAAAGGCTAAGTTGTTGATTGTCTGACCAGTTGTGTTAGGTCATGCAAGGTTGACCTGCAAATGGTGTCATAAACTGTAACAGGGTCTGGTAAAACAGTTGTATGCCATAATTGAACTCAGGGAGTTAAATTCTTGGTGTGTGCAATGGGGGTGGTTACTTACGATATATATAAGGAGTTGTTCTGAACTGTTTCTTTAGATCTGTGACAGAAGAAATTACCAAGGTGCGTGTCACAGGTCTCCCAGATATCTGAATCTGAAGATTACCCATATATACTTTGTAAGAATAAAGTGTATTTTAAATTGGAGAATTTGAGAGTTCAGTGATTCCTTCTTTATTAAGTAGGATTAAATTGAAGAGAAGCATGTTCCCCAACAATTTGGGCGTAGCAGTGGGGCTCAAAGGAGGTTGAATCCTGGACCACTGTGAAAGCGAGACTAGGAACAAGCAGATACAACCCAGCCGGGCAGACGTAAAGAAGGTAAGCAGAAACCTGTTCTATCAAATTCTGCATATTATTCTAAGCTTAAATTAATGGGTTGTTCCGTCGGAAGGATACTAATGCGTTCAAAATTTACATGTTGTTGTATATGAGTAATTCAGAACTATTGGGGGAGTAAAGATAAAGAAATAAAGGGTTAGAAGTCTAGGATTTGGAGTCCTTCAGTTATTAAACTGTAAAAGAGTACCATTAAGGGTTAGGAAGTCCATTGATTTATCTCTGTATCAGAAGGGTAAATCGTAAATTCAAGTCAAGGGTTGGTTAGAGTCCTAGGTTTGGAGTCATCCGGTTATTAAACTGTAAAAGTACCATTGGGTTAGAAGGCCCTCGGTTTATGTCTGTATCAGATTTTAATGTCGTAGAATTAAGGGTTAGAGACGTCCTCAGGCAGCGACTCCGTAAATTGTCTCGGTTTGTAAACCCAAATAGAGGCCTGACGAGGGCCTATTTTTAGCTGGGTTGAAGGCCGGGGAATTAGGACACCCAATTAGAGTAGAATGTATGTGAGCGTGTTGTTTACATATAAATTGTGATAAATTGTGTTAAAATAAATGTTGTCAGAATGTTGTTTGAGGAGAAAAAAAAAAATGGAGGTAGAAACCGAAGTAGAATTTCAATTGGACCAGTTGTTTATGGCCTTAAAAATAGAGATAAAGGCAGAGAGGAAAATAGAAAGAAAATAGTAGAGAAGGTGCTAAAAAGAGCAAGGCATAGAATTGAACATGTGAGAATGTTGTTTGAAGGATGTGTTGGCGAAGAGTGAGTGTCAGAAAGCGGGGAGAAATAAAGCTGAGAGGAGAAAATTAAAACAGCCAGGGGTGTGGCAGAGAAGCAAATTAAAGAAAAAGGTGAAAGATCTGGAGGCATTGCAGAGATGTGCATTGTTTGATGCATGGCTTTGTTGGAAAGGGTAGATGAAATGAATATGAAAATTAAAAATCAAAAAAAGGAGGAGGTAGGAAGCACAGAAGAAAGCTTTTACACGCCCGCCGATGCTAGCGATAAATATGGTTAAACCATCAGCTCCGGCTACTTCAAAGTATCCTACTTTTTGTTAGTAACGGAAGGAGAATTTAGAGTGCTAACCAGTTCAACAATGCTGCATGACATTAAAGACTTGATTCTGCAACACCAGTCTGAGTTTCCCTTTGCAGGATTAGACCCTCACATTGTTTTTCACATTGTGGAGGTCTCCTGAGATGAATGTTCTGCTGACCCGGCGTAGCCTGGGTCTTACGAGCTGAAAGTAAGCTGCCGGCAGGGTTTCAAGAGACCAAAGGGAAAATTCCGGCGCTCCTAAAAGAGGAGGACTGGATTCCGCCCTGACAAATTTCTAGGCACAGGTGGCGGCCAGCGGACACTCCATCTACTAAAAAGAGTGAGTACAGTGTTTTGAATTGATTCTTGTTTTACGCGTATATGTATGTTTGTGTTTTGTATGTGAAGGAAGGAAGTCCCCTGCGTGGCCGTCATTAGGCATTGCCCTCCAAGTGTTTATTTGTTTTGTTGGAGATGGATTCCATGAAGAGGCTGGCCAGCTTCTTTGCAGCATGGGATAAGTGAAATCCTCCAGTGTGTTTGTAAGATAAACGAATAAGAAAGGCTGAATAATGGTAATGACCTAAAGAGCATTGATGACCGATGAAAGATATACCCGTATAGTTAATGCGACTAGAGGAAAGTTGATAATGATGATATATACTGCTATGGTATGTGATAGATAAATAAGATTTCAGTTGTTCAGTATCTGGTGTGCTATATAAGGGTTGTTGTATGTTTTAGAAACCACCTGGCTGAATAAGTGAAAGAATTTGTGTGTGAGATGCTCATTAATGTATGAAGAAAAAGTGAGATTATTAATGGAAGGAGTGTAAAGAAGTGTGTGTGTATGTGTATGTGTCAGAAGCCCATTTGGGACTGCAAGCACACCAGTAAGCAATGTATGAGTCAGTAGAAACCAAGAAACAAATGGGGAATAAAGGGGGCATTAGAGACAACTTTACCTGATCTGCTTACAGGGGCTAGTACCAGATAATGGAGAAGAAATGGGGGGGGAGAAAAAATGTGATTGAGGGGAGTTCCATTGTGGCACTGTTTCACACAAGAATTTTTAATAAAGTAGGAACATTGAGTACAGAGTGTTTGAGAAGTGTAGAGTCATGTTGGAAGAGCGGGGAGCAGAGAAAGAATGTGAAGAGAGAAAGATAGACTGGTTTGCTTTCCAACTGTGGGAAAGAGGCAGAAATGAAGGAAATGAAGTCAGTAGTAGGATTGATGATCAAAAAAAAGAAATGAAGGAAAGAAAGCATGTGTAAAAATGAGGGAAAAAAAAAGAAAATGGGGCCAGAGACCAGGGATCTCTCTCACTTCATATGCCACCTATCTACACCTCCTTATCGGCTGTTCTTGAAAAAACTGTGGACTCAGAAGTGAAGGGGAGGGGAAGTTGTATCCTGACCTTCCTGATGTGAAAGACCTCACCCTGACCCCAAGAGACCTCTCCCCAAAGCAGACTAACCATGAGCTCTCTCTAACTCCTGCCTTTTGCTTACTGGAGGCAGAACACTCCAGGAGAGGAAAGGACTATCCATCAATTGCCTATGCTGAGTGTTTTCAAAAGCTCCAGTCTTGGCCAGAAAGATGAGGAATGTGCCTTGGACTCCCAGGAGTGTTTGTTAATACAGACCACTGGCTGCCAGATGAGTTAAAGAAGTAGCAGAAGACCTTCCTAAGCTACAAAAGGCCTGGAGGGTAGAGAAACAGGCTACAACAATGCAACAGTATTGTCCATGCATAACCCAACATTGCAGGAAGTGGAGGCTATCTGTCTGGAGTTCTTCAAACTTTAATGGGCTAGCATCCGGCCTACCAAGTGGTCCCTAAGTTCAGAAGTTGGATCAAGAACTTTGCCATCATGATTTAGCCAAGATGTATGATGCAGTGTGTATACTTGAATTCCTCTGAGGAGAGTCTGCTGGCTGAAATCTACAGTACCAAACAGAAGGAGGGTAGTCGACTGCTGAATATCAAGTACGTTAATGGAAACTTTTGCAGCTCACTTTGGTACTGGCTGTGACAATGGGGCCTACAGTGATTTATTGTTGAAGACTGTTCTATTGAATGGCCCTCATCCAGAACCTCAAGGATGAAGTATGATTACTTGTGTATGTTGGGGAAACTGAGCCATTTAGGACTGTCTGGACACATGTTCTACATGCTGAAAGAAAAGTAAGGTAGAGTTTGACAACAAACGATGCAGAGAGTCACAAACTACACAGTTGATGTACTACCAGAAAGGTGTCACCCAACAAAGTCCTGGAAGAAATGGGCCCTTACAGCAACGAGGGGAGAGATGGAAAGAGACAACTGACACGACACCAGAAGGGAAATTCAAACCCGAGATGCTACAGATGTTGATGGCTATGGCCATCTATCATGTGATTATACCCAGTGACTTTTCAAGCGGCAGACAGGAGAAGAGAAATTGTTGTACATGCATGCACCAGGAGGAGCTCTAAATCCATTCTCCAGGATTTCCAGTGGCACAACCATAGAGAAGTAAGCGGAAGGCAGGTCAGAATAGAGTAGCACTACAGACATATAGAGAGAATGTTGACAGAGTAGTTATTACATATATAATATATAATATAATATGAACATAAGAATATGCTGAAAAGGAGCTAATATTTATGTAATCCGACCTGAGTCCTATACACACACTGTTTGCATTTCTTTCACTATACTTATTTAAAGAAGAATGCTTCTTTCAGCAGTAATTTAGGTTTGTAGGAGATAAATATGATTTTGATAACATACAAGGAGCATCTTCTGTCCTTGTTCAAATTTTAGACTTGACTAAAAAATAATGTCCACTCAGCCCTGAAGCTGTTGAAGGCATTACATCTGTCATTCAGTTTCTTGTGGACGCAGAAGGTACCATTGTAGGAATACCCAAATTCAATCATATGCTTTTCTACCATTTTGCCAAATAGGGAGCTGAAACCAGTTCAGGACTTTAGAGTGGTTACTGAAAGCTGAACAACATCCTGCCCCAACACAGTGCAAATGTGGCCTTTTGATGTTACAAGGTTTCCAACAGATTCTTGTTGACTCTTTGTTATTGAAATAAGTTTAGCTTTTTCTATTTATCCTGACTCACAGCCCCTGGTTTGCTTTCTCATTTCCAAAGAGAAACGGTATTGTTATCTTGGGCATATAATCATTCCAGAAAATTATAAATTAGGTCCGGTCCGCATCAGATTATTCTTGATGTGCCAAAACTGAAAACCAAACAAACAAATTATGTTTTGTCCTAGGCTTAGCAGGCTATTGTACGCACATGGATCCATAATTTTGTGGAATCTCCACCCCCTTGTATGACATCACTCAAGGGGGAAAACATTTGGTTTGACTGATTTGAAACAGAAAGAAAGCTACCGTTGATTTTTTTATATTTAGTTTTTTATATTTTCCAAGGAACATGACTTCCAAACTTTTTCAAGTTTTTTTAAAAAAAACATAGTTTTATATCAGTAGTATTTACTTAGTCCCATGGTGACAAAACCATGACTGCAGTTTGACACTCTTCTGACTAACCCCTGATTCTGTTCATTTTTGTAGATGGTTCAATACTGGCGAGTCCATCAACTGACTCTTAACATGTTCTACGCTTGCATGCACTATGCATAGCATAGTTGAGTCACCGAAGCTTCAGTTGCTGAGCAGATGAACTGTTTGCAATAATGCATGTGTGTTCATTTTAGAGATAACACCACATACTCTCAGTAGGCATTTTGATTATGTAAATGTCAAGGCTCACACAGGGTTTGCTGATCCAGTAGCACAAGGTAAAAGAAGAAAAAGCTGGCAGCAGCCCAGGTGGAGAGGACCATCAGGTGTTGATGACTTTCATTACATACATCCGGATCAGCTGAGAGGGATTCATAGACTCATGCATCCAGTGCAAAATGTTCACAAGAGATGTAGCGGCTAAGGAGAAACAACCTAGTCACAGCATCCAAAAGGAGTTGACATGCAGTTGTCATTATTGGAGTGATAATCACAGCAATCACCATCCATTAATGGTCTTCAGTGGGGAAACACCAAGAGTTTCTAAGTAACATCCAACAGCAGCTGAATATTCTCAAGCAAATGCAGGGGTCAGGAGACCCCAGAAAGATAACATAACAGCACCACTACAGCAGAGAAACCCTAATTCAGAGACACAGAACAATTGATTTGACACATTATGTCAAAGGGGAATGTGAAGAATTTTTTCAATGTATCAGTCCTTACTGAAAGTAGAAGTCTAGGATGGTTAATTTAGAGACTACAACTGTACCCCTAAAACCCATCTTTTGGCACAGAGTCTGCCAACATTCTTTCATGTTTGTAAAACTCTCCCCAGAGTTGTTTGTAAGAAATAAAGTTTATATAACTTGTGATCATTTTAAATAAAATCCCCCTAATAACATCTGTAAATGTGGATTTGGAAAAGACCTTAACTGACCTGAGGAGTGACCTCCGAGTTAATTGTTCTGAAATTAGCTTGTAATAGGTGTAAGAAACAAATGCTTTCTAGAGTGGACTGTATGTATGTGTCTCTATGCCATGAGCATTCAGTGTAGGTAACCCCCTGGAGAAGAGGATGATGATTTTGGAAAATGGAAGGGTTTGATTATGTCTGTTATGTTTTTCTATAGCTAGCTTTTAACAATTCGCTGTAACTTATGGATGTTTTGTGTTCATGTAATTAAGATCATTGTGTATACCGATTTGTAACCACTGTTAATGAAGGAAAACCGGATCAATAGAATTGATGCCCCTCTTAGCTGCAGCACTGGAGGAGAATGATCTTAGTAAGATGTTGGAGCTGCAGCCAACATGGTGTAATCTCTTGGAGAGAGATCAAAGAGGTAATGAGGGTCATAGGAAGGCTAAGTTGACGATTGTCTGACCAGTTGTGTTTAGGTCATGCAAGGAGTTGACCTGCAAATGGTGTCACATAAGCTATGTTCAGGGTCTGGTAAACAGTTGTAAGAAATAATTGAACTCAGGGGTTAAATTCTTGGTGTGCCAATGGGGTGGTTACTTACGATATATAAGGAATTTGTTCTGAACTGTTTCTTTAGATCTGTGACCAGAAAATTGCAGGAATGCGTGTCACAGGTCTCCAATTATCTGAATCTGAGATTACCCATATATACTTTGTAGAATAAAGTGTATTTTTAAATTGGAGAATTTGAGAGTTCAGTGATTCCTTCTTAACTAGTAAGTTGGGGTGAAGAGAAAGCATTTCCCCCAACTTGCACCATATAGGGGACATATCAGAGTATTAAACTGATAAGAACAGATACTACATGATCTTAGCCAAAAAGGCCAATCATGTCGTAGCTGAGGTGCATATGTGTATGAGCTGGGTTCCTGGGTGATATCAGTAAATCAACTGACTGGTTGTGCACAATTCCTTGATAAAAACTTAGCAGCATGTTCACTTCAAGCCACTTTGGAAGAAGTTTGACTCCTAACCTAAACATGTGTGTCAGAACTTGATTTTCTACAAAGCAAGAGAGCGGTGCACCCGTTCAATGGCTGACTACCTGCAATGCCAGGTCGATGCGTGGAGTAAGAGCAGAAACAAGCTCCCTTTTCAGCTCCCACCTCTCCTAAAAATGGGTTTAATACGTTATCCCCATATAAGGGGACATATCAGATATTAAACTGATAAGAACAGATACTACACTTGATCTTAGCCAAAGGCCGAGAAGCACGATGAGGTCCAAGCCTTTGGCGATCCAAATCAAGCTCTTGGTACAACCTTCGTCATGCAGTGTCGGCGGTGTCCCGTTTGTAAGCCAGCTTATCAATTGCCCGCCACACTTAGCAACTCCGCCCATCTGTCTGCTGCCTTTACTTTTCCCTGCGCTGCACGAGATGAGCTTTTCTGCCAACTCAAAAGGCTCATGCCATACGGCCCAAAGCCCGGACCCAAAAATAACTTCAACTCATTGCTGTTCCACACCACAAGCCTAGAAATAAAACATACTACAACAAGATCTAGCACACATTTCTTCCACACAAACAAGCAGCCTGAAGTGGGACAGAGCTCCACACTTCATTTTGGCTCATGGAAAGGCCACGCCCACTTCCCCAATTACAATGGGAACACAGGAATTGTCATGACTAAACACGCCACTCTGTAGCGTCGCCAGAAAAGCTTCTGCAAACAACACACGCCCGCTTTAATGGACAGACTGCCAAGAAAGCTGACATATATCCAAATCAACAAAGCCACTTCACAAAATGGAGAGCCTTCACTAACAGGTTAGCACATAGAGGAATTCCTGACACATTGTGTTTTCTTCTACGCACCAACAGGGGAGAAAGCCTTGACGCATGATCCCCACTACGAAACTATGCAGTCGAGATTCCACATTTGAGGAATTCATAGGGAGTTAACTGGCAACAGGAAGAGCAATGGCTGAAAACCTCACCCTGGAGTGAACCACCTTGTTGATGTTAGTATCTCCCACTGCCAGGTAAGTATGAGCTGCAGCTGGAAGAAGCTGGTGGTGGTCACAGGCACAGCACTCTGGCTGGCCAGTTACCCTGATGCATAATCCCACATTTCAGTGCCTTGAGCATCAGCTCCCCTTTGTCTATTACGTTTATGGCTGAAAGAACACAAACTTACCAACACTGCAAATAGGCTGCAGGCGATGCACGGCAAACGCGCTTTGTTGGATCTACCCATCATGCACTGCTCTGCCAAAAACAAAGACACACTGTGTGAAATGCCACTAATCAATATGTCTTGGGAGAAGAAAGCAAAAGGCCCACGTGGGATTTTTCAAGCTTCCATAAATAGAACTTAACACCAAGCATGAAGCTAACATGTATGGACTGCAAAACCTTGGAGCTGATCTGCACTTTCCTGTGGTTCCTCATCCTTGTAACTTGTGGCCATCCTCCCTTCCTTAATGAAAATAATTGTTTGAAAACATCCAGGTGCTTCTGTACCTAAATCTGAGCAGTCCCTTATCCATTAGCTGTTTCTGCTCCTGTTGACTTCAGTGAACTTGTCTCTGGCTGTGTGTCCACTTACTGCAGCCTCTGACATCAGACTGTAGAATGTTGAAGTACATCAAAGGCATCAAAGGACAAACACACACACACTCACACATACTGGTACTTATATCTTTGTGAGGACACTCCTCTGGCATATTGTTCCTAGCCTAACCTCTCTCTCTCTTTTAGCATCTCAGACCTATGTACAGTACCTGTGCCTCTGTCAAAGAATACAAAAAAAAAAAACACTGAACCTGTACACACATAAAGTCATGTATTCATCTGTGAATGTGTGTTTGATGAGGTCACAAAGTAAGAAAATGCTGCATAGACCTTGTTTTTGTAAAAGCTTCTCGTTTCCTTTGCTTCTTCACAACTCATATATTTTTCAAGCATCATCTGTCATATTGAAGAAATAAGTTCATTCAGTAGCGTTATTTCTTTTTTTATTGTCATCATGTACACTTTTTCTTGTCTCAAAAGGCATACATACATCCCACCAAATCCTCAAAGTAAAAATTATACCAACGAAATGATAACAACATCACTTGCGCATTTCTTCACATAAAAGGAAAGAGCAAAAGAAGTCAGGACAGGGGGAGCTCACGCTTCTTGCAGTACTCCTATAAAGATGTTTTGACTTTTCACCAACTCAAAGAGCTCAGCCATAAAGGCCAAGCCAGCTAAAATAACTTCAACGCTCATTGGTGTTCCTCTCCACGGAAGTCTTTAGTAAAAGAGCGAAAGACTTGCATTATGAAGAGAAACAAGAGTCAGAAACAATGTCTCAGAAGGCAGCTGAGGACCTAGTCGTCCCGGCTTTACCACACCGTCGTGGTCGCGCCTCCCTTGGCTTGCCCGCTGCTTAAATCCAGCCTCCCCATCACCTCCAGCCTGAAAAAATCAGGCCTGGCTTTTACATGGAGACTACAAAGGTCTAGGAAACCATCCAGGCGTCTTCAGGGAGTCATGACCAATCGCCAAATAACTGGTGCACTGTGTTGTTGAGCTGGGTTCCCTGGGTGATAATCAGTAAATCCAGCTGACTGGTTGTACAATTCGCAGATAAAAAACTTAGCCGCATGTTCCTTCAGCCACTGGAAAAGTTTGACTCCTAACTAAACATGTGTGTCAGAACGATTTTTCTACAAAGCAAGAGAAAGGTGCACCGTTCAGCGACACTGCAATGCCAGGTGCGATCGTGGAAGTGAACCGGACAAACTCCCTTTTCAGCTCCCTCTCCACAAAATGGGTTTATCCACGTTATCCCCATATGGGGACATATCAGATATTAAACTGATAAGAACAGATACTACACTTGATCTTAGCCAAAGGCGAAGCGATGATGAGCCCCAAGCGCTGGCGATCCAAATCAAGCTCTTGGTACAACGCCGTCACAATTAGTTCATGCGGTGTCCGGTTTGTGAGCAGCTTATCAATTGCCGCCCATAGCAACTCCGCCCATCTGTCTGCTGTGTTACTTTCCTGCCGCTATACAAGATGTTTTGACTTTTCACCAACTCAAAAAGGCTCAGCCATACGGCAAGCTTGACCAAAAATAACCAACTCATTGCTGTTTCCACACCAAAGCCTAGAAATAAAACATACTACTGGCAAGATCCTTTTACATTTCTTCACAAACAAGCAGCAAAGTGGGACAGGAGACTCACACTTTCATTTTGTCATGGAAGGCCACTTACTTCCCCAATTCAATGGGAACACGGGGGTGTCATGACTAAACACATCCACTCTGTGGCGTCACGTAGAAGAAACTCTGCAGAAACAACTTGCAGCTTTGTGGACAGACTGCAAAGCTGACATGTAACTCCAAATCAACAAGCCACTTCACAAAATGGAGAGCCTTCAACAGGTTAGCTTTATGAGATTCCTGACACATTGTGTTTTCTTCTACCATACTTATTAACAGGGGAAGCCTTGACGCCCAGTCCCCACTACCAGATCAAAGTAAAGTATACCAACGAAATGACAACATCTAGCAACGCATTTCTTCATGAGGAAGAGCAAAGTCGGACAGGGAGCTCACACTGCGGCTCTATAAAGATGTTTGACTTTTCACCAACTCCAAAAGGCTCAGCCATAGGCCAAGCCAGCCAATAATAACTTCAACTCATTGGTGTTCTCTCCACGGAAGTCTTTAATGAAAAGCTGAAAACTTGACATGCGTTATGAAGAGAGAAACAAGAGTCAGAACAGGCCTGTCTCAGAAACAGCTGAGGACCCTAATGTAAATGCGTCGGCTACCACCGTCAGCGGTCGCCTCCCTGGCTTGCCGCGTGCTAAATCCCAGCCTCCCACCACCTCAGCCTGAAAAATCCAGGCCTGGCTTTTACATGGAACTACAAAGTCTGAGAAAACCATCAGGCGTCTTCAGGAGTCGCGACCAATCAGCCGTAGCTGTAGGAATTACTGTGTTTGTTGAGCTGGGTTCCCTGGGTGATATCAGTAAATCAACTGACTGGTTGTGCACAAATTCATGATAAAAACTTAGCACGCATGTTCCTTTAGCCACTGGAAAGTTGGACTCCCTAACTAAACATGTGTCAGGGCGGGATTTTTCTACAAAAACCAGAAAGGTGCACCGTTCAGCAGCACTGCAATGCCAGGTCGATGCGTGGGTAAACGGAATAAGCTCCCTTTCAGCTCCCCTCTCCTAAAAATGGGTTTATCGTTATCCCCATATAGGGACATATCAGATATTAAACTGATAAGAACAGATACTACACTAAGATCTTAGTCAAAGGCGAAGCAATGAGGGCCCAAGCCTTTGGCGTCCAAATCAAGCTCTTGGTGCAACCGTCACAGTGTCGCGGTGTCCCGTTTTGTAAGCCAGCTTATCAAATTGCAGCCCTTAGCCAACTCAAGCCCATCTGTCTGCTGTGTACTTTTCCTGCAGCTACTACAAGATGTTGACTTTCACCAACTCAAAAGGCTCAGCCATATCTGGCAAAAGCCCGCCAAAAAATAAACTTCAACTCATTCCTACTGTTTCACAAAGCTGAAACTAAAACATACTACAACAACATCAGCACACATTTCTTTACAAACAAGCAGCAAAGTGGGACAGGAGGCTCACACTTCATTTTGTCATGGAAAGGCCACGCCCACCCCCAATTCAATGGGAACTTGAGGGTGTCTGTGACTAAACACGCCACTCTGCATAGCGTCATGCGAAGAGCTTCTGCAGAAACAACACACGCAGCTTTAATGGACAGACTGCAAGAAAGCTGACATGTAACTCCAAATCCCAGCAAAGCCACTTCACAAAATCGAGAGCCTTCAACAGATTAGCACATGGAAATTCCTGACACATTGTGTTTTCTTCTACATACTTGCTGTAACAGGGGAGGCAGCAGACACATGATCCCCACTACCAGAAATTATGCAGTAAAATTCCCACATTTGGGGAATTCATGAGGTCAACAGCCCAGATGCAATGGCTGAGCATCACCCTGGGTGAACCACCTTGTTGATCATGGTATCTCCCCTGCCAGGTAAGTATGAGCTGCAGTTGGAAGGGAAGGTGGTGTGGTCCTGGGCACAGCACTGGCTGGCCAGTGCCCAATGCATAATCCACATTTCAGTGCCTTGAGCATCAGCTCCCCTTTGTCTGTTGCGTTTGCTGGCTGAAAAAGACACAAACACTGCCCGCAAATAGGCTGCTTGTCGTGCATGGCCAGCTTTGTTGGATCTACCCATCATGCACTCCTCTGCCAAAAACAAAGGAACACTGTGTAAAATGCCACTAGTCAAGCTGTCTCTTGGGAAGAAGCCAAAGGCCCGATGGGGACACTTTTCAAAACATTTCACTAAATAGACTAAACACTGACATGAACTACTAACATGTATGGACTTACTGAGAAACCTTGGAGCTGATCTGCACTTTCCTGTGGTTTCCTCTTGTCCTTGTAACAGCAGTAGCTCCTCCCTTCCTTGTCAATAATTGTTGCAGGAAACATCTGAGTGCTTCTTTCTTCCTAAATCATTGGGCAAGTCCTCATCCAGCCCAACTGTTTCTGCTCCTGTTTGACTTCAGAACTGTCTCTGGCTGTGTGTCCACTTACTGCAGCCTCAGAGCATCAGACTATAGGAATGTTGATACATCAAAGGCATCAAAGGACAAACACACACACACTCACACATACTGAAGTACTTATGTCTTGGTGAGGACACTCTCTGGCATAAATGCATTCCCTCGCCCTAACTCTCTCTCTCTTAGCATCTCAGACCTATGTCCCCAGTACCTGTGCCTCTGTCAAAAGAATACAAAAAAAAAAAAAAAAACACTGAGACCTGTACACACATAAAAGTCATGTATTCATCTGTGAATGTGTGTTTGATGAGTACTAAAGTGAAAATACTGCATGAACACCTTGTTTTTTGTAAAAGAAAGCTTCTCATTTCCTTGCAGCTTCTTACAACTGTATATTTTTCAAGCATCATCTGTCATATTGAAGAAAATAAGTTCATTCAGTAGCGTTATTTCTTTTTATTATCATCATATGCACTTTTCTTGTCTCAAAAGCGCATCCAGCATCCCACCAAATCCTCAAAGTAAAGTTATACCAGCAGAAATGACCAACATCATAACGCATTTCTTCCGCCAAAGGAAGACAAGAAGTGGACAGACAGGAGCTCACACTTCTTGGCGCTCTATAAAAAAGATGTTTGACTTTTCACCAACTCAAAAAGGCTCAGCCATATGGCCAAGCCAGCCAAAAAATAACTTCAACTGCATTGGTGTTTCCTCTCTCACGGAAGTCTTTAGTAAAAGGCCCGAAAGACATGTGCGTTATGAAAGAAAACAAGAAAAAAAAGAGTCCAGAACAAATTTCCTGTCTCTTAGAGCAGCTGAGGACCCTAATCGTCCCGGCGCTACCACCATCGCGGTCGCCTCCCTTGGCTTGCGGCGTGCTGAAATCCCAACCTCCCCATCACCTCCAGCCTGAAAAATCCAGGCCTGGCTTTTACATGAGAACTACAAAGTCTGGGGAAACACATCAAGGCGTCTTCAAGGAGTCAGCGACCAATCATCGTAGCTGAGGTGCACTGTGTTGTTGAGCTGGAGTTTCCCTGAGTGATATCAGTAAATCAACTGACTGGTTGTGCACAATTCACTTAATGATAAAAACTTAGCCGCATGTTCCCTTCAGCCACTCTGGAAAAAGTTTGAAACTCTAACTAAACATGTGTGTCAGAACGATTTTCTACAAAGCAAAGAGAAAGGTGCACCGTTCGGCGGCACTGCAATGCACCAGGTCGATGCGTGGAGTGAAAGCAGGCAAGCTCCTTTTCAAGCTCCCTCTCCTAAAATGGGTTATCGATTACATTATCCCCATATAGGGGACATATCAGATATTAAGCTGATAAGAACAGATACTACACTTGATCTTAGCCAAAAAGGCCGAAGCGATGAGGGGGCCCAAGCCTTCTGACGATCCAAATCAAGCTCTTGGTACAACCGTCACAGTAATGGCGGTGTAACCGTTTACCGAGCACAGCTTTATCAATTTACATACTTAGCAACTCCACGCCCATCTGTCTGCTGTGTACTTTTCCCTGCCGCTTATTAAAAGATCATTTGACTTTTCACCAACTCAAAAGGCTCAGCCATCGCAACCAAAGCAGACCAAAAAACAACTTCAACTCATTGCTGTTTCCACCAAAGCCTAGAAATAAAACATACTACAACAACATCTAGCTTTTTGTTTCTTCCTACAAACAAGCATGAAAGTGGGACAGGAGAGCTCACACTTCATTTGTCATGGAAAGGCCACCCTTTGGTCAATTCAATGGGAACACAGGGGTGTCATGTGACTAAACAACATGCACTCTGTAGCGTCGCCATACGAAAGCTTCTGCAAACAACACCGTACGCTTTGTTAGACCAGACTGCAAAAAGCTGACATGTAACTCCAAATCAACAAAGCCACTTCACAAAATGGAAGCCTTCAACCAGAGTTAGCATGAGGAATTCCCTGACACATTGTGTTTTTCTTCTACATACTGCGCAACAGGGGGAGGCCCGAGCATGATCCCCACTACCAGATCAAAGTAAAAAGTATACCATGCAGAAAATGACAACATCTATGCGCATTTCTTTACGCAAAGGAAAGGAGCAAAAGGCGGACAGGAGCTTTCACACTTTAGCGACTCTATAAAAGATATTTGACTTTTCACCAACTCAAAGGCTCATCCATAAATGGCTCCAACCAAAATAACTTCAACTCATTGGTGTTTCCTCTCCACGGAAGTCTTTAGTAAAAAGCGAAAGACTTGTATGCGTTATGAAGAAACAAAAAGAGTCAGAACAGGCCCTGTCTCAGAGAGCAAGCTGAGGACCCTATTAGTCCCGGCTACCACCGTCATGAGTGCCGCCTCACTTAGCTTGCACGCGTGCTAAATCGTCAACCTCCCCACCACCTCCAGCCTGAAAAATCCAGGCCTGACTTTACATGGAACTACAAAGTCTAGGGAAACCATCAAGCGTCTTCAGGAGTCGCGACCAATCATCGTAGCTGAGAGGTGCACTGTGTTTGTTGAGCTGGGTTCCTGGGTGATATCAATAAATCAACGCTGACTGGTTGTGCACAATTCGCTTGATAAAAAACTTAGCGCATGTTCCTTCAGCCACTGCGAAAGTTTGACTCCTAACTAAGCTGTATGTGTCAGAAACGATTTCTACAAAGCAGAGAAAGGTGCACCGTTCGGCGGCACTGCAATGCCGAGATGCGATGCGTGGAGTTGAGCGGAGCAAGCTCATTTTCCAGCTCCCTCTCCTAAAAATGGGTTTAATCGTTATCCCCATATAGGAGACATATCAGTCTAAACTGATAAGAACAGATACTACATGATCTTAGCCAAAAAGGCGAGAAGCGATGGGGCCCAAGCCTTTGGCGTCCAAATCAAGCTCTTGGTACCTTGTAGTCACCAGTGTCGGCGATGTGTCCCGTTTGTAAACCAATATTATCAGTGCCGCCCTTAGCAACTCCGCCCATCTGTCTGCGTGTACTTTTCCCTGCCGCTATACTGAGGGGCTGACTTTTCACCAACTCAAAGGCTCAGCCATGTCTGGCAAAGCCGGCCAAAATAGTTTCAACTCATTGCTGTTCCACACCAAAGCCTAGAAATAAAACATACTAGAACAACATCTACTTTTGTTTCTTCCACAACAAAAGCAGCAAAGATGGGACAGGAGAAGCTCACACTTCATTTTGTCATGGAAAAGGCGCCCACTTCCCCAATTCCAATGGGAACACGGGAATTGTCATGACCTAAACCGCATACTCTGTAGCGTCGCCGCTTAGAGAGCTTCTGCAGAGAGCAACACACGCCCTTTGTGGACAGACTGCAAAGCTGATATGTAACTCCAAATCAACAAAGCCACTTCACAAAATGGAGAGCCCTTCAACAGGTTAGCACATAGGAATTCCTGACACATTGTGTTTTCTTCTACATCACATTTACATAGGGGAAGCGATGACGAGATCCCCACTACCAGAAGTGATGCATTAAAAATTCCCACATTTGAGGGGTCGCAGAGGAGTCCAGCAGTTAGCCAGTGCAATGTTGAGCTTCACCCTGGAGTGAACCACCTGGGTGATCATGGTATCCCCTGCCAGAAGGTAAGTATGAGCTACAGTTGGAAGAGAAGCTGGTGGTGGTCACCAGGCACCTTACTCTATTTATTGGTGCCTGCCCAGTAATCCCACACACATTTCCAGTGCCTTGAGCATCAGCTCCCCTTTGTCATACCACGTTTATGGCTTGAAAAGCCACAAATACTGCTGCAAATGAAACAAAACAAGCAGTAAGCAGCAGCTTTGGTGGATCTACCCATCATGCACTTTCTCTGCCAAAAACAAAGGAACACTGTGAGCCCATGGGTACCTAGTCAAGCTGTCTCTTGGGAAGAAGTAAAAGGCCCACGTGGGACACTTTTGCAAAACATTTCACTAAATGAACTAAACACTGACATGAACTACTAACATGTGTTGACTTACTGAAAACCTTGGAGCTGATCTGCACTTTCCTGTGGTTTCCTCTTGTCCTTGTAACAGCAAGTAGCTCCTCCCTTCTGTCCAATAATTGTGCAGAAACATCTGAGGTGCTTCTTTCTTCCTAAATCATGAGCAAGTCCTGTCCAGTCCAACTGTTTCTGCTCCTGTTTGACTTCTGAACTTGTCTCTGGCTGTGTGTCCACTTACTGCAGCCTCTGACATCAGACTATGTAAATATTGATTCATCAAAGGCATCAAGGACAAACACACACACACACACACACACACATACTGGTACTTATATCTTTGGTGAGGGACACTCTCTGGCATAATGCATTCCCTTGCCCTAACCTCTCTCTCTCTCTTAGCATCTCAGACCTATGTCCAGTACCTGTGCCTCTGTCAAAGAATACAAAAAAAAACACTAGACCTGTACACACATAAAGTCATGTATTCATGTAGTCATCTGTGAATGTGTGTTTGATGAGTGCAAAGTGAAAATGCTGCATGAACCTTGTTTTTGTAAAAGCTTCTCTTTTCCTTTGCTTCTTACAACTGTATATTTTCAAGCATCATCTGTCATATTGAAGAAATAAGTTCATTCAGTAGCGTTATTTCTTTTTTTATTGTCATCATGTACACTTTTCTTGTCTCAAAGATGCCCAGCATCCCCACAAAGCCTAAAAAATAAAAGTATACCAATGAAATGACAACATCTATGCACTTATTTCTTCCATAAAGAAAAGAGCAAAAGTCGGACAGGGGAGCTCACACTTATGGCGCTCTATAAAGATGTTTGACTTTTCACCAACTCAAAGGCTCAGCCATAAGGCCAAGCCAACCAAAAATAACTTCAACTCATTGGTGTTCCTCTCCACGGAAGTCTTTAGTAAAGCGAAAGACTTGTCGTTATGAAGAGAAACAAAAGTCAGAACAGGCGGGCCTGTCTCAGAGAGCAGCTGGGGACCCCTAGTTGTCCCGGCTACCACCGTCGCGATCGCCTCCTTGGCTTGCGTGCTAAATCAAATCCCTCCATTGCCTCCCCACCACCTCCAGCCTAGAAAAAATCCAGGCCTGGCTTTTACATGGAGACTACAAAGTCTGGGGAAACCATCAGGCGTCTTCAGGGATCCCACGACCAATCATAAATAGCTGAGGTGCACTGTGTTGTTGAGCTGGGTTCCCTGGGTGATATCAGTAAATCAACTGACTGGTTGTGCACAATTCACTTGATAAGCACTTAGCCGCATGTTCCTTCAGCCACTGGAAAAGTTTGACTCCCTAACTAAACATGTGGATCAGAAGACTTGATTTTCTACAAAGCAAGAGAAAGGTGCACCCGTTCGGCGGCACTGCAATGCCAGGTCGATCTCGTGGAGTGAGCAGCATAAGCTCCTTTTCGCTCCCTCTCCTAAAAATGGGTTTAATTACGTTATCCCCATATAAGGGGACATATCAGATATTAAACTGATAAGAACAGATACTACACTTGATCTTAGCCAAAAGGCCCGAGAAGCGATGAGGGCCCAAGCACCTTTGACGTCCAAATCAAGCTCTTGGTACAACCGTCACAGTGTCGCGATGTCCCGTTTGTAAGCAGCTTATCAATTGCTGCCATAAGCAACTCTGCCCATCTGTCTGCTGTGTACTTTTCCTGCCGCTATACAAAAGATGTTTGACTTTTCACCAACTCAAAAGGCTCCGCCATCTGGCAAAACCGGCCAAAAAACCAACTTCAACTCATTTAAAAAAAAAAAAAAAAAAAAAAAAAAAAAAAAAAAAAAAAAAAAAAAAAAAAAAAAAAAAAAAAAAAAAAAAAAAAAAAAAAAAAAAAAAAAAAAAAAAAAAAAAAAAAAAAAAAAAAAAAAAAAAAAAAAAAAAAAAAAAAAAAAAAAAAAAAAAAAAAAAAAAAAAAAAAAAAAAAAAAAAAAAAAAAAAAAAAAAAAAAAAAAAAAAAAAAAAAAAAAAAAAAAAAAAAAAAAAAAAAAAAAAAAAAAAAAAAAAAAAAAAAAAAAAAAAAAAAAAAAAAAAAAAAAAAAAAAAAATCAGGCGCTTCAAGTCCGACTCATCTGAGTCATGTTGTTGGCGGGTTCTGGGATATCGTAACAACTACTGGTACAATTCACTTGATAACAGATTTCTTCAGCCCGAAGTTTGACTCCTAACTAAACATGTGGCAGACGTTTTCTAGAAAAATTTTCGGCTGCAGTGGCTGGGTAGCAGCTCCTTCCTCTCCCTAAAATGGGTTTATCTTTCCTGGGACATCATATTAATGATAAGACAGATACTACACTTGATCTTGCCAAGGCGGAGTGGGCCAGTGCCAAATCAAGCTTTGTACACCACTGTGTCCGTTTAGCATATCAATTGCCGCAACTCGCCATTGTCTGCTGTACTTTTCCTCGCTATACAAGATGTTGATTTTCACCAACTCAAAGGCTCAGCCATACGCAACCTAATAGTTCAACTCATTTGTTCCACACAAAGCCTAGAAAAACATCTGAACAACACTAGCACACATTTTTCAAAACAGCACAAATGACAGGGAATTCATTTTTCAGAAGCCGCCCACTCTCTGACGGGGCAGACCACGCCATTGACGAAGCTTCGGAACACCGCTTGGGACAGACAAAACGCATGTACTCCAAATCACAACCCTTAAAATGAGGTCAACAGGTGCTGGGTCTGACATTGTGTTTTCTCCCAAATAACAGGAGAGGGCGACCCCCTACCGAAATATCAGCAATTCCCACATTTGGGAAAGACACATGCAATGGTCGTGACCACTGTTGTCTATTCCCCTGCCAGGTGGTTGCATGAAAAGCGTGGGCACCCACAGACTCTGCTGCGGTGCCAAGCATATCCCTTTTGACATAGCTCCTTGTTGTTCTTTAGGCTCCAAACATGGAAATGTGCCAACGCTTTGTTGCACCCTCTGCACGCTCTGCCAAAAAAAAGGAACACTGTGAATACTGCAACAAGCACACTGGAACTTTCAAAACATTTCTAAAAGACAAACACTGCATAACTACTACATATGACTTACAAAACCTTGGCGATCTGACTTTCCTGTGTTTCCTCTGTCTTGGATGCTCCCCTTCCTTGTCAATATGTGCAGAAAATCTGGTGCTCCCCTAAATCATGAGCAGTCTGTCCGCAACTGTTTCTGCTCCTGTTTGATTCTGAATTTTTGGCTGTGTCTCGCCTCTGACATCAGACTGTAGAATGTTGATACATCAAGGCATCAAAGACAACACACACACACCTCACATACTGGATTATATCTTGTGGGAACTCTCTGCATAATCATTCCTGCTAACCTCTCTCTCTTAGCATCTCAGACCATGTCAGTACCTGTGCCTCTGTCAAGATACAAAAAAAAATAACCTGTACACATAATCATGTATTCATTGTAGATGTGTGATGATCAAAGTGAATGCTGATGAACCTTTTTTTGTAAACTTTCGTTTCCTTCTCAACTGTTTTTTCAAGATCATCTGTCATATTGAAAATAAGTCATCAGTAGCGTATTTCTTTTTTATTGTCATCATGTACACTTTCTTGTCAAGGCGATCCACAACCTAATAAAGTATACCAAATGACATCTACGCATTTCTTCCAAGAAGAGCAAGCGGACAGGGGCTCACATTGGGCCTATAAGATGTTTGACTTTTCACACTCAAAGCTCAGCCAAAGGAACCACCAAAAAACTCATTGTTCTTCACGAGTCTTTTAACAATGCGTTATGAAGAGAAACAAGAGTCAGCCGCCAGAGAGCAGCTGGGACCCTGTCGCTACCACAGTGCGCCTCCCTTGCTTGCCGTGCTAAATCCACCCCCATCACCCCCAGCCTGAAAATCCAGGCTGCTTATGGAACTAAAAGTCTGAAACATCACTCTTCAGGAGTCCCGACCAATCCGAGCTGAGGCACGTGTGGCGGGTTCCTGGGTGATATCAGTAAATCAACTACTGGTGTCACATTCTTGAAAAACTACGCTTTCCCAGCCACGAAGTTGACTCTAATAAACTATGGACTTGATTTTCAAGCAAAGAAATGCCTCAGCACTGCATGGTCGTCGTGGGACAGCCCTTTCACTCCCTCTCAAAATGGGTTTATGATCATATGGGAATATCGATATTAAACTGATAGACAGCTACATGATTAGCCAAAAGGCGGCGGAGGCCGCTTGCGTCAAATCAAGCTCAAACCGTCACTGTCGTGTCCGTAGCACTTCAATTGCACTTACCTCGCATTCTGCTGGCTTCCTCGCTATAAAGATGTTTGACTTCACCAACTCAAAACTCAGCCATCGCAACCGAAATACCAACTCATTGTCCGCCAACTGATATTTCAAATCGTCATTAAAAAGCAAGTGGACAGTCACATTATTTTTCCAAAAACACCCCCCAACCAAAAAAGAAAGCAAAAGCACTTAGCACGCACTTGCAAGAAACTTTACGGGACCAATTAGGCTATAAAGATTTTCACAATAATTTCCAAGGAGCCATAAAACCTAACCTTTGTTCTTCCGGAAGAGTAAACCCCAAACTTGAGAAAACCAATGGGAAGGGTGCCTAAACTGATACCCTGTGCCACTAAGCTGTCCCCCTTTGCGTTAAATTCCCACCCCCACACCTCGCCAAAATCACGGTTTTACATAGCCCGTCTGGCCTTTATTTAAGCCCACATCCGGGAAGGCCGGGGGGCCGGGGATAAATTATCACTGTGCAAACACGAAAAATGCCCATTCCTTGAAAGAAATTTGACCTCAACATCATGCAATTGATTTAAAAGAAGGTCACCCCAGCGGCACCTCCGGTTCCGTGATGCAAAGCCCTTTCCTCCTTCAAAATGGGTTTATTACCCCTTTCAATATAAACTGAAGAAGCTCCTGATTTGAAGCGGCGGGCCACTTGCCCAACAGCTTATTAAACAATAAAGGCCCCAACCACATATAATTCTTGAACTCCCATCGTTCTTACTTTCCTGCATAAAGATTTTTCAAAGTCAAAAACCGCCAAAATATTCATCATTGGTGTTTAAACTGTTAAAAAAAAAAAAAAAAAAAAAAAAAAAAAAAAAAAAAAAAAAAAAAAAAAAAAAAAAAAAAAAAAAAAAAAAAAAAAAAAAAAAAAAAAAAAAAAAAAAAAAAAAAAAAAAAAAAAAAAAAAAAAAAAAAAAAAAAAAAAAAAAAAAAAAAAAAAAAAAAAAAAAAAAAAAAAAAAAAAAAAAAAAAAAAAAAAAAAAAAAAAAAAAAAAAAAAAAAAAAAAAAAAAAAAAAAAAAAAAAAAAAAAAAAAAAAAAAAAAAAAAAAAAAAAAAAAAAAAAAAAAAAAAAAAAAAAAAAAAAAAAAAAAAAAAAAAAAAAAAAAAAAAAAAAAAAAAAAAAAAAAAAAAAAAAAAAAAAAAAAAAAAAAAAAAAAAAAAAAAAAAAAAAAAAAAAAAAAAAAAAAAAAAAAAAAAAAAAAAAAAAAAAAAAAAAAAAAAAAAAAAAAAAAAAAAAAAAAAAAAAAAAAAAAAAAAAAAAAAAAAAAAAAAAAAAAAAAAAAAAAAAACCCCCCCCCCCCCCCCCCCCCCCCCCCCCCCCCCCCCCCCCCCCCCCCCCCCCCCCCCCCCCCCCCCCCCCCCCCCCCCCCCCCCCCCCCCCCCCCCCCCCCCCCCCCCCCCCCCCCCCCCCCCCCCCCCCCCCCCCCCCCCCCCCCCCCCCCCCCCCCCCCCCCCCCCCCCCCCCCCCCCCCCCCCCCCCCCCCCCCCCCCCCCCCCCCCCCCCCCCCCCCCCCCCCCCCCCCCCCCCCCCCCCCCCCCCCCCCCCCCCCCCCCCCCCCCCCCCCCCCCCCCCCCCCCCCCCCCCCCCCCCCCCCCCCCCCCCCCCCCCCCCCCCCCCCCCCCCCCCCCCCCCCCCCCCCCCCCCCCCCCCCCCCCCCCCCCCCCCCCCCCCCCCCCCCCCCCCCCCCCCCCCCCCCCCCCCCCCCCCCCCCCCCCCCCCCCCCCCCCCCCCCCCCCCCCCCCCCCCCCCCCCCCCCCCCCCCCCCCCCCCCCCCCCCCCCCCCCCCCCCCCCCCCCCCCCCCCCCCCCCCCCCCCCCCCCCCCCCCCCCCCCCCCCCCCCCCCCCCCCCCCCCCCCCCCCCAGAAAACCCCTTTTCTTCCCCAAAGGAAGAGAAAAAGTCGGACAGGGGGCTCACACTTGGGGCTCTATAAAAATGTTTGACTTTTCCCCAACTCGGCTCAGCCATAAGGCCAAAGCCAAAAAAAACTTCAACCATTTGTTCCTCCACGGAGTTTTTTAAAAAAGGGAACAGGGAAGAAAAAAACAAGAGTCGAACACCGTCTCAGAGAGCAGCTGGGGACCCTGTCCCCGGCACCACCCCGGGTGGCCCCCTTGGCTTCCCCGGCTAAACCCCAGCCCCCATCACCCCCCAGCCTGAAAAATCCGGGCCCTGGCTTTTAATGGAACTAAAATCTGGGAAACCATAAAATTTTTCGGGGAGTCCCCACCAATCATCGATGAGGGCACTGTGTTGTTGAGCGGGGTTTCCCCGGGGGATATCAGTAAATCAACTGACTGGTTGTGCAAAACCCTTGAAAAAAACTTAGCCGCTGTTCCTTCACCCCGGGAAAAAGTTTGACCCCCTAATAAACATTTTTCGTTTTTTTCACAAAGCAAGAAAGGGCCTTAAAAGGGCACTGAAAGAGTGTCGTGGGTGAACAAGCTTTTTTCAGCTCCCTCCTAAAATGGGTTTAAATTTCCCCCATATGGGGGAAATACAGATATTAAACTGATAGAACAGATACTCCCTTGATCTTCCCAAAAGGCGAGGGATGAGGCCCAACCCTTTTGGGCGTCAAATCGCTCTTTTTAAACCGCCAGTGTCGCGGTTTCCCGGGGAAGGCAACTTATCAATTGCCCCCTTAGCCCGCCCATCTCTGCTGTGTACTTTTCCCCGCCGCCTTTTCAAAGATTTTGACTTTTTACCAACTCAAAAAAAATGGCAAAACCCCCCAAAAAAAAATTCAACTCATTGCTGTTCCACACCGCCAGAAATAAAACATACAACAACATCTAGCACATTTTTTCCCCAAACAAGCAGCAAAGTGGGAAGGGGAGCTCACACTTCATTTTTTCGGAAAGGCCCCCCACTTCCCCAATTCCGGGGAAAACCGGGGTTCAACCAAACAGCCACTCTTGCGCGCCAGAACTTCTGGAAAAAAAAACCCCGGGTTTTGGGGCAGACCAAAAATGACATTTAAATCCAAATCAACAAACCACTTCACAAAATGGGAAGCCTTCAACAGGTTCTTTTTTAAAATTTCCCGACACATTTGGGTTTTCTTCTACTGCCCCTTGGGGAAGGGGCCGGGAGTCCCCCCCTACCAGATCAAAAATAAAGTATACCAAAAAACAACATCTAGCAGATTTCTTCCCAAAAAGGGAAAAGCAAAGTGGACAGGGGTCAACTTGGGGCCTATAAAAAATGTTTGACTTTTCCCCAAATCAAAACCCCCAAAAAGGCCAAGCCAGCCCAAAAAAAACTTTAACTCATTGGTGTTCCTCCCCGGGGAAATCTTTAGTAAAGGCGAAAGCGGGGGAGAAGAAAAAACAAGAGTCAGAACAGGCCTGTCTCGAACGCTGAGGGCCCCAAAGGTCCGCACCACGTCGGGGCGCCTCCCCGGTTTCATTAAAACCCACCTCCCCCCCACCCCAGCCTGAAAAAAACCAGGCCTGGCTTTTAAAGGAACTACAAGTCTGGGGAAAACCCTCAGGGGCTTCAGGGGGTCCCACCAAACGGAAAATGATCACTTGTTGGGAGGGTTCCCTGGGTGATATGAACAACTGACTGGTTGTGCACAACACTTGATAAAACTTGCCCATGTTCCTTCAGCCACTGGAAAAGTTTGACTCCTAACTAAACATTTTGTCAGAACATTTTTTACAAAGCAAGAAAGGTGCAC
>CM028905.1:14701150-14740675 GCA_016801885.1 Toxotes chatareus | reverse complement strand
GGCCATCACTTCTGTCCAGACTCTCATCAGGTCAGAACAGCAGTGCAGCAACTGGATCTTGCCTTTATGCAGGCGGCTCAACAAGAAGATCAAAAGTTAGTATAATCACTACTGTTATTACTTCCACAGCAACCACTGCTACACTTTTCCTCTTTCATGTAGTTTCTATGTTGTTCTGTTGCTTGTGATCTTCTTTGGGGAGAAGACACATGGTGAACCAGCTGAACATACCGTGCTATTTTCCAGACCATGGTATGACAAAAGATCCAGTGGATGGAGAAGGTCAATGAGCTAGAGCAAGAGCATCAACATTATCCGACATTGTCAAGATGATGGACAGAGGACCAGTGGTCAGTCTGTGGCCCAAAGATGACAAGTACCAAGAGGTGAGATCTAAATCAAACTTGCATTCTGCTCTGCCAGAGAGTGATTACAAATGATTCACAGAGAAACTGATTTTGGAGTATTTTGATGCTCGTAAACATCTAGGTCCAGGTTAACGAATGCTTATACTATGTGATACCTTGTCCTGTCTCTAATTTTTCCTCTTTGTTGACAGTGGATTATTGTGCCACCATCAGTCACTGTAATCATATTTAATGGGAAACATTAAGCAATATCATTTCAAGTTATGTACCAAGCTCAGTGTCTCTACTTTGTTCCAGCTCACAGTAAACTGGGCAAAATGGCAGATAATCCCTCCTATTAACATTGTGTGTGTGTGTGTGTGTGTATTTATGCATGTCAGGTGTATGCCAGACTGTCTCAGGTCCCTAACATGCGTGTCTATGCAGGGGAGAAGATCCCTCAACGTTTCCATTACAGAGGAGGGAAGTTTGTTTTCTCCCCCTAACGCTGGTGGCTGAGCCAGGCTGGTTTATCACTGAGGTAACAAGTAATGGGATTTTTTGTAGCTGTTACAAAGCCTTACTGTGTACTTCTCTCTTAACCTGTGTTAAATCTGCTCTGTGTGTGTGTGTTCATTCACTCCAGAACAACAAGCAGAACTCCCATACTGGAAAAAGCGACTCTGGGAGCCCTCGACTTGGCAAAATGGCTGGCATGGTTCACGTGCTTGAGTTCCTTGACATGAGAGGATTTTTTCTTGGCAAGCAGGACCTGGTAACAAACCAATCATATTTTAATAGTACAGTCTGGGCATTATTTCCACCTGGGATCTAATAGCAGCAACACTGTTCTCCTGTTATGCACTGGAGTCTAAAAGCAGGCTGTACCATACCAATAACTGCAGGGAAATGACATGTATTGCTCCTCTGTCAGTCACAGTCACTTGTTTATGGTGAAGTTAAATATCGTAAAATTGTAAGATCAGGACATTACTCTGAGATGTAGGATCTGATTATATTTTACTTAGGCTCCCCATCCAGACTTTAAGCCAGAAGTTCAAGGCGGCTCCAATTCGAGCAGTGGACATCTGCCGCATTGATGTGCTGGACACTGGGAGTGGAACCGTTAGCCAATAATAGGTCCTGGTCTCGGGTAGAGTACCTTCTGAATAGCTCCCTGATGGTCCATCCCAGCCCACAGTCCTGTGGACCTGCTTATATGGGTTTGTTAGGGAATACTCCTGGCACTATGGGACAAAATCATTTAATAGTTCATTGTTCACAGGCAATGTGACAGTGGTTAGCAATGATCTTTCTAGAAAGACAACTCCAGGTCTCCATGTCTGATCAAAATGAGTTATTGTCTGAGGTGAGTACATACCAGTTTGTACATACCATAAATTAAATAATTTGTTAAATATAAGAAGTTGTGATTTTTGAGCACGTTCATCGTGGCATTTTCCCAGTCTTAGTTTAGGTCATGATTTCTGCAATTTCTGCAATTTCTTTTGATAATCATTCACTGACATAGTAAATCCAGAAAGATTACAAATATGCAGGACTCACTCAATTTTGCCAGGTTAGCCTTCTCCTTATTTCCGGAAATTTTTTTAAATTAAGCATTACTGATCTCTGGGTGTTTGTAACCATGAGGCTATTGAATGTAAACCTCTTCTCTCTCTTTTTGCCATCCTTGTTCCAAGCTCTGATTTCCTCCAGAAAAACAGCGATGCACAGAATCAAAACCCCTGCATATCCACACAAGGATGTTTTGGAAATCACTGATGAGCATTTTCAAACGAATAGACTTCATTCTGTAAAGGATTAATGATTTTGCCTTCTTTTCACATGTGTAACAGCTAAAATTTGTTAGTAGATTACACTGAATATAAAGCTATACTTTTTAATTGGCAAATTAAGATGTTCTGAAGTCCAAATTCTTCAGACAATTTTTTTTTTTTTTTTGGGATCTTAAAAATGGAAGTTGTGAGTTCAGTCTGTATTGAGTGATCAGGTTTTTTAAATCAGCTATTCATGTCTTTTTGTGTTGGAGCTGTTAGACCCTGTATGACACGATGTATCATACAGGGTCTGTATGGTTTCTGGAAGGTGCTCCATAAATAAAAGTGCTCTGATTTGGAAACAGTGTAAACTTTGGCAGAAGATTTTGTTTGAATTTTATTCTTTTTAGTCATATATAGTCATTTAATTATTCCTAGTTTTAGTGTAGCTTGTTTTTGATGAAAACTAAAAACCTTTTCATCTAAGTTTAGTCAAATTTCTTCAATCTTTAGTCATGCATTTTTTGAAAGGCTTATTTATTAATATTATCTATTGATAACTATCACAAACATTGGCCTAAAATTGATGTTCCTTCTGATGATAAAGTGACATCTACATCATGGAAGGAATGTGGCCACTTTTTAATTCAAATACATTTAACATTTATGAAAAATATTATTTATATTGCTTTTTGCGGATGATGTTGTCCTGTTGGCTCCGTCAAACCAAGACCTTCAGCATGTACTGGGGCGGTTTGCAGCAGTGTGAAGCAGCTGGGATGAGAATCAGCACCTCCAAGTCCGAGGCCATGGTTCTCGACCGGAAAAGGGTGGCTTGCCCTCTCCGGGTTGGGGAAGTTCCTTCCTCAAGTGGAGGAGTTTAAGTATCTTGGGGTCTTGTTCACGAGTGGGGGAAGGACGGGCGTGAGATTGACAGGCGGATCGGTGCAGCTTCCGCAGTAATGCAGGTCGATGTACCGGTCCGTCGTGGTGAAGAAGGAGCTGAGCCGAAAGGCGAAGCTCTCGATTTACCGTCGATCTCGTTTACTCTCACCTATGGACATGAGCTTTGGGTCATGACCGAAAGGACAAGATCTCGGATACAAGCGGCCGAGATGAGTTTCCTCCATGGGGTGGCTGGGCGCCTCCCTTAGAGATAGGGTGAGGAGCTCGGTCATCCGGGAGGAGCTTGGAGTGCGGCCGCTGCTCCTCCACATCGAGAGGGGCCAGTTGAGGTGGCTCGGGCATTTATTCAGGATGCCCCTGGACGCCTCCTAGGGAGGTGTTCCGGGCATGTCTCGCCGGGAGGAGGCCCAGGGAAGACCTAGGACACGCTGGAGGACTATGTCTCTCGGCTGGCCTGGGAATGCCTCGGGGTTCCCCGGAAGAGCTGGAGGAAGTGTCCAGGGAGGAGAGGAAGTCTGGGCGTCCTGCTCAGACTGCTGCCCCCCGACCCGGCCCCGGATAAGCGGCAGATAATGATGATGATGATTTAGAATGTTAACATGACACTAGATGTTCAGAGTCATTACAAAGCAGAGGCCCCCTTGTATAAGATATATATGTGGTCAGCTCATGTTAGAATGTGGACAGTTCAAATTGATTGGTGGACATTGGTTGTTTTGGGCAGATGCCCAATCATATTCTAGTCTTTCCGAAACAAACAAACAAACAAACCCCAAAATGTTAGAGTTTATGTTCTTTCTTTGACACAGATCCTTACTTCTGACTCCTCTAGATATTGTCTCCATGTTGTGCAATATATTTTAATCCCCAGCCATTAGTGTTTGTATTATGTTCTGAGTGTTTACAGAATATTTCTGACAGTTCTGTAAAGTTAAACTTTTTCATGTTCTCAAATGTTTTTGGTTGTTACTGTAGATGAAGCACAAGTGAAACTAAAGAACAAGTAAAGATGACAGCACAGCAATCCTGCATAACACACAAAGCAGTGATAGCTCTGGTTAAAATGACTTCTTAAAAACAATAACAAGGAAACCAATCATACTGCATTACAGTTCTTCAAAAAAAAAAAAAACAATGTTGGCAGTGACTGGTAACAAAATACTATGCACAACTTGTAATTATCACAAGTCATTATAAGGAAAGCACTTCTCTCTGCCCCTTGCTGTGTTACAATGTACCATAGGTGAGCTCAGCTGTGACACTGAGGAGTTTTCTGCAAATGCCTTAGAATGTTTAGAGAAACTGGCATTGTCAGGTGGCATTGCTTCTGGTTTAGTGACGTCATCCACACATTAAGTGGTGTTGAGTGGTCTCCTTTGAGTATTGTACAGTTGTTAGGGTGTCCAGTTGTAGTGCACTATTTTTGTATTTCTTTTGTATATCTTGTTTAAAATATAAAACTGTTAAGTAGGAAAATAAAACGTTAATGTGAGTAACATTAACTCACCATGTGTTTGTGAAGCAGCAATTTTGCCCACATGTGCCTCTGCTGTTAAAGGAGTACCTCAAAATTGTTATCCTCATCCTCAATAAGGCCTTCACAGACATTGGGGTTGAGGAGACATGCCTTAAGGTGAGAGGACCTCTGGATCCAAGGTACTGTTGAAGCACTGTTTTATGCTAGCTCTCTTTTTTTGTGAGACTGGATACTGGTTGTTAAAACTACTATTATTATACTAATATTTTAGAGGGTTCTTGTGACCCGTGATAGTTCTAGAATGTTGGGTTACAATTGTAGAATGATTGTGTACAGTTCTGGAATCTTAAGTGACATGGAATTTTCAAAGATTGACTTACAGATTATAAAGTTACACTTATAATTTTAAGTTGTAATTAAAAAAGTTTAGTCAGGCTTCTAGATTGTTAGAACTGGAACTGTGACCAATTACAGTTCTTGAATGCTACATTGCAGTTGTAGAATGTTAAGTTCTGGAATCTGGAATCTTAAGAGCTTTCAAAGATTCAGTTCAATTATGTAATTTTTACGTTTTCACGTTTTAATCCTACAACATTAAGTCACAGACCTTCAATTTTAGAACTGTGATATTTTAGAACTGTTTACAGTCTGCGAACTGAAAAATTCCTAGAACTGTTACTGTGACCTGTCAAAGCTCCATAAGGTTAAGGGTTTAAGGTTTGATGTCAGAATGTTAAATGCCAAAATGAAACAAATAAATACACCATTAAATAATTTATTAAATGTGTCATGAATTAATTAAAATTGGAATTAAATAAATAAATGTGTAATTAAATGTGCCATTAATTGATTAAAATACCAATTCATTTTATGAAAAAACCCCATAATTATTTCACTATTTAATTAATTTCAGGGTCCTGTGTTGCAGCGCTTTCATGAATTTATTTGATGTCAGACTACGCCCATCAAAGTTGGATGGGTGGATCCTAACACCTGATTGGTTACCCTGCCTATCAAGTCAAGGCAAATCGATTCCAGAAAATGGATTGATGCAGAGCTAGTGAACACATTCCGATACACTTTCGAGGGCACCATTCACCTTTACATTGGTTTGGATACTCTACTAAGCAAAACTTTATTTAGCAACTGTTAAAAAAACAAGTGTAAAACTTGGTCCTGCTAGCCCCAGTGTTGATACAGTGTGTGAGGTACAGGACAAAATGTCAAAAACTTGCCTGAATCTGCTGAGAGAAGCAGGGAATTTGATTGAGGAAGCTCTGAGCAGAACTCCTTGACACTGGCGGCTCAGTCACTGCAGATACCTGCCGGTACAACTGTCCAAGGTAAGCTAAATAAGTTAATGTTAGCCAGGTGTGCTACTAATCAGTGACTCGGGACACGGGTGTGGGTTAAATTAGATTTAACCCACTAGATTAGATTAGATTAGATAGAACAATTTGGTATTGGATCAAAAAACATATTTAAATGTGGTAGGCTCGTTATGATTCAAGTGTAATATGTTCATTGTTAATAGGCGGGAGCATAAGTCTAGTTGGCTAATCGGCAAAACAGTGTTAGCTGGCAGCAACATCCCAAGATAGACGCTGATGCTGTTTTAGCTGACAGGTGACCGTTGATCTGTGACATTTTTTTCTGTGTTGCAGCCAAGGTAGCAAAGCTTTTGCGCCGTGATAACGGTGGAGCCAGAAGGAATATGGACGAGACACCAAAACAAGTTAGTCAAAGAAGCTACACACACACTGTCGGTTGTTTGGCTGACCACAAGGTGGGTAAAGTTCAATGCATGTATTGCTTAAATCAGACCTTCTTACTTCAGGACTTGGAGAGCAAAAAGTAACATTTTCAGGTCAGTATGAAACGAGGAATTTACCAAAATCTAAATAAATAAATAAATGTACTGTCTGTGGCTCGATTGAAATTATTTGCAGTTATACTTGGCATTTCTTTTATAGTCATATCGTATTTTCATATGTTCGTGTCTGAGTCAAATTTATTTGATTTTCATAGTGTAAATAATAGTTATCACAGGCTTATTTGCTCAGTTTTAGGTGAGTCAATATGTTATGTCTATTTTTTATACAGGGAATGACAATGATCCCATGGTTATAACAAATAAACTGCTGGGAGTGTTTCCAAAGCTCCAAGAGGGGGAGGCTTCTAAAACTGTATAACATGTCCCAGCACTGGATACACCCTTGCCTATCTGAAAGATCCATCAACGTTGATTGGACAGGCTACAATCTACATACGTCCACTTCAACAGGATCTACCCTTAGATCAGAGCTGGGCAAACTACGTGTCCGTGAGCCACACCCAGCCCTTTGTGTGTCCCTATCCAACCCATGAGAACAATCATAAATTAGAATATAAATGAAAAAATATTCATGCAGTGCGTGCAATACAACTGTGTTGCTTTTATTTTGAAAAGCCAAAAGCGTGACGTATGAAAACAGACAGATCAAGCACAGTCACGTAAACAAAAAATGCTGTAGAAAGACTCAAGCAGATCCATGAAAGTGAACACCTCTGTTTCATCGCCAAACCCAGTAACATGTATGTGCTGCGGAGAAAGACACTCCATACACAATTGCCAGCAGTTTGCTAATAAGTCTGCAGAGGACAAGAAAAAGTTCCTAATGGACAATAACAATAGCTTGTGTTTTGTGTTTTCCCTCTGCCTCCTGTGGGAGGTTCCTTCCTGTTAGAGTGGAGAGGCGTGGTTTCCTGCTGGCTGAGGTTGGCACACCTGCACCTCATTTTCCTGTTCTCACTCCTTTTTAAGTCGGAGCAGGACTTCAGTTCGACGCTGGACTGTCCTACCTTCAGTGGTAACTCTCACACTGCTGTGCAAACAGTTCTTCTAAGCTTAAGCTTGTGAATTAATGTCTTGTTCAGACTAATGACTCTTGTTCTCTGTTGTTTTCTCCTTCAGAAACTCACATTTGTACAGGATCGCTCCTCCAGCCAGAAACCTGCCAGCCACGTTGCTCTGCCTCCACTCCTCAAACTCCTCAAGCTCCTTAAACTGTCATCTGCCTGTGGTCTGCTTCTGGGTCCTCTAAACACTACAACCTAAACCTAACAATAACTTGTGTTTTGGTTGTCTTAGGAGAGAGACACAATGCAAGAGACTGAAAGAGTAAAAGCCACTTGTGGCATATACGAAAACAACATCCAACACCACTTCATGAAGACCATCCTGCTGCAGCAAACATTATCATCCCATGCTGTGCAAGCAGAAGAAAACATATCCCTCTCTTGCAGCATAGACAAAGGGAATAGTGGGAGCATATCCTTGATAGTGCCTTTATGGATTTCATCACCCAAAGCACCTGGAACAGAGACCTTGGTGTATACCATATTGACACACAGAGCAGTTATGTAGACCAAGAGGTAACTAGGAAGATGGGGGTGAAGAGAGCCAGTCAAGTTAAAGCTTAACACTATCATGGGAAAGGATTCCATTGTTCAGAGTGAAAGAGTTAGTGAGCTTAGAGTTAGAGGGTTCTCCTCACAGCTTTACACCAGAGACTTCACCCCTTTTGAACGTTTCCACATTCCTATCTCTGAGACTGCCAAAGATGTGGAAACACCTGAACAGCACTGCACAGGAAACACCACAGCTGATGGACTGTGAGATAGGACTCTAATAGGCTATGACTGTTCGAGAGCATTAGCACCACATCAGGTCATCACGGGGGGTGTGACGATGAGCCATATGCTGTTAAGACTGACTTAGGTTGGAGCATTGTTGGCAGCTCACCATGGGTTGCAACATCAACAGATGTGACAGGCCTGTGCCACCAGCTTCTGTCATTAGAGCCCTTGAGTCAGACTTCAAAGATACAGACCGTGGGGAAAAGAACATATCACAAGATGACATACAGTTCATGCAATTACTGAACAAACACCAGAATGCAGATGGACACCTGGAAATGCCACTCCCTTTAAAAACACACCCTCAAATTCCAGAAAAATAAGAAGCTGGCTGTGTTTGACTGTTCTGCTAAAAGTATGAAGGCATCAGTTCTAAATGATCATCTCCTAGCTGGACCTGATCTCACAAATGGACTGACAGGAAGTGCTCTGCAGATTCTGCAAGCACCTGATCACCTTATAATCTGTGTTTTAGAGAAAATGTTCCACAGGTTCCATGCAAGCCAAGAGGATGGAGATTAATTACGGTTCCTGTTATGGGAGAATGGTGATACAAATGCAGAGCCAAAAGAGTACTGCATGAAGGTCCATCTTTTTTGAGCAACGTCCTCACCTGGCTGTGCAAATTATGGAATGAAATATCTTGCTAGCCAATATGAAAAGGAGTGTCCCACAGCAAACTCCATCAGGAAGAATTTCTATGTTGATGATGGCCTCATCATTGTAGAGTCTGTAGATGCAGCCATTAGGTTAGTGGAAGAGGCACAGAGTGTATGTGAAAGGGAGATTACACCTTCACAAGTTCATCTCAAACAACAGAGAAGTCTTGGCATCAATTCCAGACAGTGAAAGAGCTAGTGGAGTTCAGGATGTGGTCACAATGAATGCCCAGTCGAGACTGTGTTAGGAGTAACGTGGAATGTGAACAGTAACACCTTATCCTTTAAGCATTACAAAACCCTGGATTCACTTCCTTCTCACCCGTACTCTTGGTTTCTGTAATACTACGGTATCATTTTTCTCTTCCAAAATTGAACATATTCATCAGCAACTTATACCCTCCTGCTCCAAATTCACCTGTCCCAGTTTCATTTTGCCCCACCCATTCACTCTCAGCATTCACCCCACCCAGTTAATGAAATTTCCTAACTCATTTGAAAAATCCAAATCCTCAACCTGCCAATTAGACCCTCTACCTACTGTCCTTGTAAAGGCCTCTCTACCTTCTCTGTCCCCTCATCTGGGCGTTGTTCACTCTTCCCTTACCATCAGAATTGTTCTCTCTTCCCTTAAAACAGCTGCTGGTGACTCCAATACTCAAGAAACCTGGCTCAGATCCCAACTCAATAATTTTCGGTCCCATTCCAAATCTTCCATTCATCTCAAGAATTCTTGAAAAACAGTTGCCACTCAACTCCATACACATTTATCTTGCAATAATTTATATGAACAATCCAAGCCTGGTTTCCGTCCCCTCCATAGTACTGAAACTGCACTTGTAAAAATCACCAATGACCTCCTCCTTGCCGCCAACTCTGGTTCACTATCCATCCTCCTCCTGCTTGATCTGAGTGCGGCCTTCTACACAGTTTCACACAACATCCTTCTGGACAGACTCTCCTATATTGGCATCACAAACACACCTCTCAACTGGTTCCACTCCTTACCTCTCTAGGCCGCACTCAGTTCATTCAGCTAAAATCATTCACCCTGTCATTCAGTCCCAGTCACTACAGGCGTGCCCCAGGGCTCATCCTGGGGCCTCTGCTATTCATCATCTACCTTCTCCCCCTTGGTCATGTTTTCTGCATATTGTATTCATTTTCTGCTTTCGTGGATGACTTTTAGCTCTACCTTTCAACCAAAACCCAACATTACACTCCCTCCTCCTCCACCCTTACCAACTGCCTCCTTGAAATCCTGGTTCACCTCAAACTTCCTCAAATCAAACAGTAATAAAACAGAACTTCTCTTAGGCACAAAAAACACACCTTAAGCAAACTCCATAACTTCTCTATTCCATTGATAACTCCTCCGTTTCCCCTCCCCCAGGTAAAAAGAAGTCTGGGTGTCATCCTCAACAGCACCCTCTCCTTCACCTCCCACATCAGTAATGTCACCCGGTCTGCCTACTTCCATCTTCATTGTAACATCAACCGTCTCCGTCCTTCCCTCATTCCTTATTCCACTGCCATTCTTGTCCACTGCCTAGTTACCTCCCGTCTAGATTACTGTAACTCTCTTCTGTTTGGCCTCCTCATAAAATACTCCATAAACTACAACTGGTTCAAAACTCACCTTACCCGTATCATCCACACACACCCTCCATCCAACACTTCTGCACCCATTTTAGCAACAACTCCACTGGCTTCCCATCACACACCGCATCAACAACTACAAAATCGTCTCCTTTTTTAAAGTCATCCACAACCTCGACCCTCCATATCTCTCCTGACCTCCTCCATGCTGTCACACCTACCTGCACCCCTCAGATCCTCTTCCTCCATCCATCCTTGCTGCCCCCCTGCCTGGCCTTGTTACTGCTGAGAGAGCAGAGCATTCAAATCGCTCTGCTCCCAGCTCTGAAACTCTCTCCTACCCGACCTCAAAAACACTGACTCACTCCACTTTTCATGATGATGGGTGAGACGGGGAATTTGTAAACTGAAAACTCATCAGTTAAAGTGTCAATACCTTAAACCACTTTGTCTCATGGACCTCCTGATGGTCCTCTTTGAGACTCGAACATTGCTGCAATTTGACAAGCTGGTAATCCACAAAGAACTTGATGCTCCAGAACTGCACTCAGTATGTCAAATGCCAAACACCCTGGTCCCACCTGTGTATGTTGTGCCTGTTGCACCCTGGTGCCAGAAGAAGCTGTGAGTACTTCTTCTAAATTTGCAGTCACTCTATGTTCAATATCTTGATTGGAAAGTGTGAAATAACTCCAACAACTTCAATAAATTCCTCTAGCACACACTACATGCTCTGGGCCAGCAGGTCCTGTTTCCACATGCTCTGGAAGGTCTAGAATATCTCTCACCAACTCCCTTGAAAGCTCATGGGTCCCTCCGTCAATGTGGCAGCATGAAAAGACTTCAGACCAAAGCAATGGATTAGACTAGATTCTCAAGTATATCCCCACCCACTGGCTTTGATGGGCGAGTTTGACAGATAAATTCATGAAACACTGCAACACAGGACCATGGAAATAATTAATTAAATAGTGAAATAATTATTTTACATAAAATTAACTGGTACTTTAATTAATACATGACACATTTAATAACACATCTATGTATTTCCAATCCAAATTTTAATTAATTAATCACATGTTTAATTAATTATTTAATGGTGTATATTATTTATTTCATTGTGGCACTTCCAATCCTCCACAGTAAATAAACCTCAATGGCATTTGACATAACAGCAAGGTAGAATAAATGAAAAACTGCAGAATGTTGTACTGCTCAGGTAACTGTAGAAACACCACTAAAGTGTCTAGGGCGATCAGAAATTCTTAAACATTACACACTAAAACATATAGTATTTTTTGGGCATGGTCATCATATTAAGTGTCATACCAAAACCTTTGAGCACCTTTGAGCACTCTGACATATTTACTACTTCTACCTGTCATTTGTGTGGTTGTGGTGAACTTGGAACAGAACGTGATTATTTTGTGCACATAAGTCACCATTTGAAAAACAATGAGACAGTAACTTGTATGTTTGAAGGCTGTGAATACAAAACCAATGTATACAGCACCTTCAAGTCACACAAAAGTTGGAAGTTGGAACAATCTGCATTCCTTGGTAGATTTTAAGGATGATGTTGTACAAGGAAACTTTTCAGGTGGAAGTGGAGATCCGAGAAAAAAAACTTGCTGCTGTGTTTTAAAGCTTGAAAATATTTTCATGTACCAAGTACTGCAATTAATGAATTGCTGGAAGAACTTCAATGTTTGCATACCTGGTTAGCTCAGTTAGTAGAGCATGAGACTCAACCTCTCAGGGTTGTGGGTTTGAATCCCTCTGGTGGCACCACCTCCAATGGAGGTGCCATAGGACTTCGTGGATTGTGCATTGGGCGGGCTGCCCCTGCGACCTGGGCCTGGACCCAGATAAGCTGCAGATGATGACATGACTTCAGTATTTGTTGAGCACAGCATCTTTCTGTAGTACAACAAATGTTATATGTGAGATACTGAATTGTTATTATCTGCAGGTTGACCAGTTAATAATTAAACTTGCTTCTACTCTATGCATATCTACTAATCAGTTTATTAATTAATCCCAGACCTAAGCCTAGTTATAGCACATTTGAAAGCCTTATCCTCAGCCTCCCACATCCAAACAGGAAGACAGAAAACCAGTCCTATTTGCTGTGGTGTATCGTCCACCTGCTGCTTACTCAGAGTTTTTTGTCTGAATTCACAGAATTTTTATTTGATTTATTGCTTTGTCTGGATGAAGCAATTATAGTAGGTAGTATTCATGCAGATACCCACAGAGACTGCATTCAATTCAGTATTAGACCCAATTGGCTTTTTTCAAAATGTTAACAAACTGGCTGTTATGAGGCAGCTCTGCTGCCTCTGGAGTTTTGTTTTTTGTTTTCTTTTCTCTCGTTTACCTCTCTGCGCCGCATGTGTGTGTCTTTGGTGTGAGTGTGTTTTCAGGTTGTGGATTCCTGGGCATCTCCTTCCTGCTCCTTCCTTCTGCTCAGGCTGATGCACACCTGTGCGTAATTGGGGCGCAAACTGGCCCTTCACGAGAGGATAAGAGGCTCTGCGTCCCTGTCAACCCTCGTAAAGGTCGTTGCGCTCATCTTTCATGGTGACAAGATCTCTGTGTTCTTCTCTTCCCGTAACCCTTTTGTGAATGTACTTAGCTATTTGTACTTGGCTCTCCTGACTCCCACCAACCACAGTGCTGCTCTCTCCACCTGCAGTCTCCTCCGGCTTTATCTCCACATGTCTGTACTGCACTGCTCCAGCCGACACTGCCTTGCAGCCCAGGAATCCCTCCTCCGTCCTGTCTTGTCATGTCATCATCTGCCACTTATCTGGGTCCGGGCCCAGATCACGGGGGCGACTGCTGCCCAGTCCACAATGCACTGAAATGCTATTGCACCTCCCACGGGTGGTGAGCCCATGGGAGGCGGTGCCGTCCCTGAGTGGGCTGAAATGCACTACCCTGAGAGTCTCATGCTCTACCAACTGAGCTAACAGGCGGCTCCCGTCCTGTCTTTTTTTCCTTTTCTCCTTTTTTTGGACTGTGAAACAAACTGGTTAAACTGCTTAACACCTCTGCTGCCTGCTTTTTGATTCCAGGCCTGGTTTATAGTCTGAGTTGTAACAGAACGACCTGGGCAATAATGGACCCAGCGGACATGGAAAAACTCTTTCAGGTGGTCTCCAGTCAAGGAATTATCATTGGCCACCATCATCTACTACTTCTTGATCTACAGGAACAACAAGTTTCCCAGATTGGCCACATCATTAGAATCCCTGGCCCAGCAGATCATTCTGCCATTATTACCCCCCCAACCCAGCTTTGGTGGATGTGCTGGTTCCCACACCTGAACTGTTTCACAGGGGGATCCTGGCAAAAGTAAGGCTTTCTGCTTCAATGTCATCAGTTTTTTGAGTATGGCAGGAATTAAGGTGGAGCCCCTCCTGGATCCATTCCATCTAAATATTAACGGCAAGTACCTGGCAAAATAACTCACCAAACTGAACTACTGCACCTACAGTGCATCCGGAAAATATTACATCGCTTCATTTTTCCACATTTTGTTCTGTTACGGCCTTATTCCAAAATGGATTCAATTCATTTTCCCTCAAAATTCTTCACACAACCCCCACAATGACAATGTGAAAAATGTTTGCAAATGTATTAAAATCCAAAATCAAGAAATCACATGTATATAAGTCTTCACAGCCTTTGCTATAAAGCTCAAAATTGAGCTCAGGTGCATCCTGGTCATCCTTGAAATGTTTCTACAGCTTAATTGGAGTCCACCTGTGGTAAATTCAGTTGATTGGACATTTGGAATGGCACACCCTGTCTATATAAGGTCCCACTGTTGACAGTGCATGTCAGAGAACAAACCAAGCATGAAGTCAAGGGAATTGTCTGTAGACATCTGAGACAGGATTGTCTCAAGGCACAAATCTGGGGAAGGGTACAGAAAAATTTCTGCTGCTTAGAGTCTCAATGAGCACAGTGGCCTCCATCATCCATAAGTGGATGATGAAAAAAGGACACTCAACACTCTTCCTAGAGCTGTGGGCTGTCTAAACTGAAACAATCGGGGAGAAGGAAAGACCTTCCAGAAGGACAACCATCTCTGCAGCAATCCACCAATCAGGCCTGTATGGTAGAGTGGCCAGATGGAATCCACCCTTAGTAAAGGCACATTGGCAGTCTGCCTGAGTTTGCCAAAGGCACCTGAAGGACCCCTCAGACCATGAGAAACAAAATTCTCTGGTCTGATGATACAAAGATTGAACTCTCTGGGCGTGAATGCCAGGCGTCATGTTTGGACGGAACCAAGTACAGAAAGAAACAGATGGGTGCTCCAAGCCCTTGTGGCATCATATTCAAGAAGACTTGAGGCTGTAACTGCTGCCAAAAGGTGCATCAACAAAGTATTGAGCAAAGGCTGCTGAAGACTTATGTACATTTGATTTCTTGATTTTTATTTTTAATAAATTTTGCAAACATTTCAAAAATACTGTTTTCACATTGTCATTATTGGGAGTTGTGTGTACAATTTTGAGGAAAAAAATGAATCCGTTTTGGGAATAAAGGCTATAACATAACAATGTGGAAAAAAGTGAAGCGCTTTAATCTTTCAAGATGCACTATAGTTCTTTTGGGAAACCACCATGAACAGATCAGCTTTCTGTTTTTTTCCACACCTCAAACCCCTCTAGTCCTTGGACACCTGTGGCTCAAGTCTCATCACCCTCACATCGACTGGGCAGCAGGTAAGATAATAAACTGGTCAGTCCGCTGTCATGTCTTCACTTTTGCTCTACACCCAGGGGAGTCCTCCTGTCCAGCTACCACGGAGTTGCCAGACCTCTCCTCCGTGCCCCCTGAATATCATGATCTCAGGAAGGTTTTCAACAAAAGTAAGGCCTGTTCCTTCCACCAATGCAGACCTTACGACTGTCCCATTGACTTGATCCCTGGCATCTTCCCTCCCTCTGATGCGACTGTACAACATGTTGAAACCAGAGTGGAGGCTATGGAAAGCTATATGCAAGACTCTCTCTACAAGTAGGAATTATCAGACCATCCTCTTCTCCCCTAGAGGCCAAGGTTCTTCTTTGTTGACAAGAAAGATAAGATTCTCCGTGATAACATAACTGTTAAAAATAAATACCCACTGCCCTCATCTCTCTGCCTTCGAGTGTGTGCATGGTTCCACCATATTCACAAAACTGGACCTCCAAGAACGCCTACCACCTATTAAGGGAAATCTGAGAGGGGGGATAAATCAAGACTGCTTTTACACACCTCTCAGCCATTTTGAGTATTTAATCAGCTTTCCCAATAACCAATGCTCCTGCTGTTTTCCAAGCCTTAGTAAATGATGTGCTAAGAGACTTTCTGAATTGTTTTGTTTTTGTCTACTGATTGATCTCTGGGGAAGAGGACACATGATTGATTTAATCCATGGTTTTAATATATAGTTGAGAAATTTATATTTTCAAGACAAATCACTTAGATACGCAGGACATATGCTAGATTCTATATTTTGCTTAATTGATTTAATTTGATTTGTTTGAAACAATTGATTATTAATTACTCATGGTAATGTGACAATTAAGATTTTTTGTTCTTCTCAAAATTATAATGCATTGGATCCGTGGAGGTGATTGTGCCTTACATGTATTATGAATCAATGTTTTACCCTCATTAATTTCGTGATGTAGTCATCACAAAGAAATGTGGTGTCAAGATTTGTGCAGTGTGTTTTGTGTATTCTTCAATATGTGCAAATCCATTTGTGTTCTTGTGCCACGGCCAAACAAGGACTCGAACCCAAATACACGATTCAACAGGCAAAGTACAAAATAAATAGTTTTTTATTGTCAAGTACCAACAGAAAATCACTCATAGAAGGAAAAAACATTCAGCAATCTCTAAGAAACAAAAAATCACTCTTACAAGGAATAGGCTGAACAACTGGATAACTGACGAAGAAAAGTAACAAAACAATCCTAGAAAAACAAGAACAAAGATCCTACAAAAAGAAATCAATGCAATACTAGACCTGACTTGGCAAGACACGTGACATGGAATAGGTGCTGGTTCTCTCACAAAATGACAAGACAGAACTGGCACAGGACAATGGGAACACGGACAATATATACACACTAGGTAATGAGGGAACAGGTACACAAACAATCAGGGCGGGGAAAACAATCAGACGAGCTGGAACACAAGAGGAAGGCCAAGCTACCTGAAAGTCACAAAGGGAGCAACAGGTTACAAAATAAAAGCGGACATCAGAAGACAACAGACAGAAAACAAGAACATAACAGAGTTTTCTGGATGTGACATTCTGCTTATTTTCCACCTGATCCTCTGCCTGTCCTCTACTCTATCTCCCACACATCTCTGCTCTGTTTCCCCCACTGATCTCCATTGAGTACAGCCTATCTTGTACCTGGTTGGCTGTTTTGTATGCCACTCTGTCTCCTACTGGAGTACTGGCTGTGAGTTATCTCCCACACTCCACGTAGCCCTGGTGCACCGATGGCACTGTTATGAGAAGATTTGTGGAGAACGATGTCAGTGTATATAATACTGTCAGTGAATGTAACACTATAAAAAAGAATAGTGTATGTAACACTAGAAAAGAATAGTCTGGAAAGATTTTAAAAGAAAACTAGTCAACACACCCCAGATTCCATTAAAAACAAAGTGTGGGTAAAAGGGGTGAATAAGTGGTTGGCATGAGATAGGGGAGACATCAGTGGAGATCAGGCCAGCTATAAACAAGGGAGAAAAAAGATAGTTTGGACACAAGTTTTGATGCAAGCAAAAACACACCAACCAGACAAAGGGGAGATGAGAAAAGGCTGCCAGTGCCTTAGTATCCTTGATCCTGGGCACAACCTACAATATAAAAATGATGTACAGATGGTAAAGTTTAGTTTTTTCTGCATAATAACTTGGACTTTTGAACTCTGTATTGAAGAATAAAAAGCTCTCTAGGACTCTACTTCTCTGATCTCCTGTATTTGATTGACTTTGTGAATTTCCTCAGAAGAGACTTGAACACTTAGAATTCTGAGAAGGGAAAAGACTTAGAAAGTAAAAGAGTAAGGTGGGGACTCGGCCGGAGGTGGACTCAGCTCAACTAGCTCTTGGCGGGGTCTACAGCCTGGCCAGAAAATCCACATCGTCATCTTTTCCTCTCCTGATTGGAAGCTGTCTCACATTTTCTAGATCAAGGAGAAACAAACAGTCACTTTCCTGTATCACCTGTGACTTTCAATAACTTGACTTCTTTGTCCAATTTGTCAAGAGCATTGAGATTCAGTGCTTCTTCTTCCACTTGTACCAAATCAAAATGACAAAGTGGCAAATATCAAAGCTTCTTATATATGTGACCTGAGTTCCTAGAATATCAGTATGATGTCTCCTTCTAGGATTCCATATGCCAAATGAGAGAATTTTCATCAAAGCAAGTCAAAACAAAAGTAAATGTAATTAAATAACATTCACTGACTGTACTCCAGTAAATGTTGACTTTCTGATTCCTTCCAGGTTTCCATTTTGTGAAACTCTCTTACTTTTCCTGAACTATATTTCCAGAAAAATCTTTGCTCAAACCACAGTTACTGTTTATGATGACTGGAGTTACTGGCTCCATCACCAGATTCTTATTTTCAGTCCACATTAGACAAAATCCTGCTGTTGTTGCAGGTAAAGAACTTGTCAATAACTGTCTCCAATAGTCCTGGTTAATTGCCAAATGTAGGACCCAAACACATGACACCACAGATGTAATCAAAAATAAATGGTTTTTATTCTCACAAAGTTTCAAATTAGGATCACCCATAAAAGGCAAAAGGCACAAAAACAAAAATACAAAATGCAAACGCAAGATCACTCTTAGCGAGGAGAAACACAGAAGAAGGAGCTAAAACCAAACAAGAAACAAAGTAACAAACACACAACCTGACTGGGGACATGATAATGAGAGGCAAGATGAGGAACAAAAGACAAAGCGAAAGACATGAGCCAAGGGCAAGAGACAAAAACGAACTGACAAAGAACACAGGGAAACAAGACTTAAATACACAAGGCAATGGGCAACAGGTGAAACCAATTAGGGCGGGGCAGACAATCACAAAGGCGGGAAACAAGACAAAGACAGGAAGTAGAACAAGACAAGATACACAAGGGCAATGATTTCAAAATAAAAGGCCTGTTGTGGGTGACAGGGACCAGGAGAGTGGGATGTAATGCAACAATCTAATAATAATCCACCTCAGCCACCTGGAGGGGGGGGGGGGGTAGCTGCAGCCTCACCACCTCTACTTTTGGCCTCTGCTCAGGCTGAGGAGCAGCTGTGTCTGACCTGCATCAACAAACAAAACTTTCCTCAGTGCTCCTGAAGGTTTTTCACATTCTGCAGTGAACACACAGACTGTTAATATAGCTAATTTTCTTCTTTTACTTGAAAAGTCATTTTGGGAGGTGTAGGGGTGTAATGGGGGCAAACAATGCTCCAATGCCCCCACTTGGTGGCAGGCTCTCTCAAAGTGACTTTACAACCTCTTCAACCACAATGTTTGGATCCACAGATGAAATTCAGATGCTCCTCTGTGGTCCAGCTCAGAGTCTACAATGTAAGACACCCCACTGATCTCTTTATTCATCCGATTCACCTGAACATTTCCCATTTCTATTTAAATTAATGTTTTAAATTTATAACATACATTTATTAACTGATGAATAAGTTCAAACATGCATTACAAGGTGTATGTGAGGCATGTCATGCTGACTCAGCCACTGGGGTCAGGAGTGCAGGTTTAAAGTGCTCTGATTATGTCAGTTTCTGAGTCTCACGGTCTGAATTAATGTGATGATTTTGCGACCAACTTTCCACATCTCCTGGGCTCTGGGCCTGAAACCAGACACATTCATTTAGCTGTCAAATGAATAAACAATACAACTTGTATGAATATTACAATGAACATTTCAATATGGAAGGAGGAAGAATACATTTGGATGGAGACATTGTCAGAGGTTTGGGTTAGGGTGGGTGGGCCTCCTAAAGAGATATGTTATATTATAAAGTGTTCCAGCAGAGGTGAACGTAATGCCATACAACTCAATTCATTCATTGTTCATCGGTAAGGAGTAGTAGTAGCTTTATTTGTAGCAGCTTTAATAATGCTTTAGTGTTAATTGTGTCCAAACAGCTCCTCAGAGTCCGCAACTCCGCCTTCAGGTCTCTGCAAATAACCCACGGCAGGTATGGCAGGGCATACACAACCAGACGAACTACAGGGGGTGTGGGGCGACCACTGCAGAAACGAGCGTGTCACTAGCAGAACTAGTGAACTAACTCTGTTCTGTGAACTAACAGAACTTAACAGCTTTGTTGCTCACTTTGAGAAGACTGCAGGTACCACAGCTCCATCATCTTGCCCCCACCACCCCCCACAGTGATCCACTGAGTGTACAGGAGTATGGGGTGACACGGGTGATCATGAGCCTGAATCCCAACAAGGCTGCGGGTCCAGATGGAGTGCAGATGAATGTCTCTGAGCAGTGTAGATGGTCTTATTATTGTTGGGATGTTGTTATTAGTGTGTCAGCACTGAACAGGTATCTAAAGTCTTTGGGGTTGTTGTGGTGAAAGCACTCTGAGTGCTCAAAGTGACTCTGTTGGTTCAGGAGCAGTTCAACCAGCTGCAGCTCAAATGTTTCCACGCTGGCTTTGTGCTGATGCAGCATGAAATCCAGTCTGAGAAAGTCCTGCTCAGGTCACAGAAAACAGCTGACCACACCTGATTCAATGATTGTCACATATTTTCTCTTAAATATGACACAGTGACTCATGATGAGATACTGAAGTCAGTCAATTAGAGAAAACCCCTCTTTGTGTTGTTGTTGAATTCAAAGCACTTCTGTAGAGATCTGTCATCAGCTGTGACACACTAAATGTTTCCAGCTCTTCCTCCTCTATCACACACTGTCTGTGGCTGCAGCAGGCCTCTCCATACCTGAGGGTGTCCAGTCTCCAGTGTGGATCCTTCAGTCCAGCAGACAGCAGCTTCACTCCTGAGTCTCCTGGATGATTGTAGCTCAGGTCCAGCTCTCTCAGATGGGAGGGGTTGGAGCTCAGAGCTGAGGCCAGAGAAGCACAGCCTTCCTCTGTGATCAGACATCCTGACAGCCTGCAGACACACACAACATCACACAGGAACCCTCTGTCAACATCTGTTGGTGTGTTTTGTTTTCTTTGTTGTTCATGTTTTTGGTTCTGGTCCATTTTGGTCCAGATTCAATGTATTTAAGGCAAATTCCTTAAACATCATCTGTAGGATTAAAAAATCAACAACAAGCAAAAACAAGAGAAAATGATGAATAATTGTCTGAGTCTAGAAAGTTCTGCTGAACTTTTGTAAAACTTACTTTGAACAATCCTACACAAGTTGGCTGTTTATCCACTGATGTAAATCAGATATGAGCATATCATCAGCTAAACAGGTTGATGGATCCTGACCTGAGAGTCTCCAGGGTACAGTGTGGACTCTTCAGTCCAGCAGACAGAAGCTTCACCCCTGAATCCTGCAGGTCATTGTTACTCAGGTCCATGTGTCTCAGATTAGAGGACTGGGAGCTGAGAACTGAGGACAGAGCTTCACAGCTTCTCTCTGAGAGGTTACAGCTGCTCAGTCTGAAGAGGAAACAATGAAGAAAAAGTCAAATGACATTTGTGTTGAAAGGACAATCAAAGAAACAAAACTTCCAGTTTGCTCTGCAGCTCACAGCATCTACTAGTTAAGTTGCTATAGGCCCTATATGTCAAAGTCAATGCCGCCCACTTCCGTTTCGCGTGTGCCAATACCACATTACCCACAATGCAACGGTAGCGAACAGACTCACTGCAGTGCTAGCCTGGTTGTCATGACTACCAAAACTCTTTGTGCTATTGCAGTGCAGCAAGCGGGCATCGTTTTAATTATCCATCAGCAGTCAGAGCAGATGTCGACTTTCAGCTACCCCCCTCCCTAAAAAATGGCTAAACGGAAGTTTCATAGAGCAGCACAATATTACATTTTCAGTTCATGATGCAGGTTCATTTATGCATTGTTCTTGATATTAAGGAACATATTTTGTTTTTAACGGACATTTACTTTTTTGCTGTTTCCCTTGAAATTACTAACAGAGCCATAAGACAATATTGCTTTATTCATTTAATGTACAGGACATGTGATTTCTCTTTAAAGGAAGTTTGTTTTTGTTTATGTGCCTGTTGAAAATGTTTTCACTGGAAATTACTGACAGAGCCATAAAAAATACTGGATTATTCATTTAAACATTAGCCTAAATGGTATACACCATGTTAGGTATTGGTTCAATAGGCTATGTGTAATCATTTCAGTGTGTTTTAATAAACATTGAATCAGCCCGGCCCTTGGCTTGTAGCAAATTTGTTTTTTTGGCCCTCTGTGTATTTGACTTTGACATCCCTGCTATAGGCTTAGACTGCCAGGGGACTTCCCATCATGCACCGAGCTCTCTCTCTCTATCTGTACTCATTCATATCACGTTACTAACTCAACTTCTTCCCTTTCCTGTAGTTCTGTTCTCTCTCCCCTCTCTTCTCTTCTACTGTTGCTCTCTGCAGGTTCATCTGCCCTCAGAGCTATAGAGTCTGGATCTGCTGCTGTCTTAGCAATTTCTAGAGTGCTGCATCCCTCTGAAAGACTTTTTACAATTTTTGACTTTTCAAAGTCAGTTAAAACTCTTTTTTGGCCCATTTTGCCTGAGGAAAAGAAGCAGCCTAATAATTATGTGCACCTTGATATAGGGTGTTGATCTGCTTAGGCCAATAAGCAATACTATTGTCGTCTCATAACTTTTAATCTTGCTGTTTCCATGAAACCTGCATTGCCCTATATTATCTTTCCTCCCCTCCCACCTTCTTTCTCTCTCTCAACCCAACCTGTTCCTTTAATCCCAATGACATGTTCCAATATTTGTAATAGAATATTAAGATCAATAGTCTCAAATGTAGTACTAAGATCAAGTAGATCTTACATTCATTCATTCATTTTCTACCGCTTAATCCTCTGTCAGGGTTGCGGGGGAGCTGGAGCCTATCCCAGCTGCCTATGGGCGAGAGGCGGGGTACACCCTGGACTGGTCGCCAGTCAATCGCAGGGCTGACACACACACAAAGACAGACAACCACACACGCACACACTCACACCTATGGGCAATTTAGAGTAGCCAATTAACCTATCCCATGCATGTTTTTGGTATTGTGGGAGGAAGCCGGAGTACCCGGAGACAACCCACGCAGGCACAGGGAGAACATGCAAACTCTACACAGAAGGGCCCAGACCGGGGTTCGAACCTGGAACCCTCTTGCAGTAGATCTTACATTAAATACTAAATCTGAGGAGTTTGTTTCACTTCATGTGTATTTGTCCAGTTACTTTTGAACCACTAAAAGGGCTGAATCTCCCACACAGTTCTTTCTATACTGATGTCAACCTGCTCAAATTAAAGCTGAGACTTGGCTCTTTAATGTAGGATCCATTATGTTAATTCAGGTTCAATGTGATGAAGCTCAGAGATGATGATAAGAAATTAAAGAAGAGAGGAATTTATTTTCCCTCCTGTTGAATAAAATAGCAGAGTCTTTTATAATGATGAATAAATCCAACTATCTATACACTTACAGAGCTTTGTTAGAGGCTTTGACAACTGGCAGCAGCTTCAGAAGAGCCTCCTCTGAAGCAGAGTATTTCTTCAGGTCAAACACATCCAGATCTTTTTCTGATGACAGTAAGATGAAGACCAGAGCTGACCATTGAGCAGGAGACAGTTCATCTGTGGAGAGACATCCTGAACTCAGGGACTGTTGGATCTGCTCCACTAGAGAACGATCATTCAGTTCATTCAGACAGTGGAACAGGTTGATGCTTTGCTCTGCAGAGGGAGTCTCTTCAATCTTCTTCTTGATGTACTGGACTGTTTTCTGTCTGGTCTGTGAGCCACTTCCTGTCTGTGTCAGCAGACCTTGTAGGAGAGTCTGATTGGTCTGCAGTGAAAGACCCAGAAGGAAGCGGAGGAACAAGTCCATTTGTCCATTTGGACTCTGTAAGGCCTTGTCCACAGCCCTCTGGTAGAGCTGTGTTGGATCAGGTTTGTCTCTGAACAGTTTAGACCTGTTGGAGGTTGATTGTTCTTCTGACAGCAGATTGACTCCAGACTTGATGAAGGTCAGATGGACATGAAGAGCAGCCAGAAACTCCTGAAGACTCAGATGGACGAAGCAGAACACCTTGTCCTGGTACAGTCCTCTCTCCTCTTTAAAGACCTGTGTGAACACTCCTGAGTACACTGATGCTGCTCTGATATCGATGCCACACTCTGTCAGGTCTGATTCATAGAAGATCAGGTTTCCTTTCTGCAGCTGCTCAAAAGCCAGTTTTCCCAGAGACTCAATCATCTTCCTGGTCTCTGGACTCCAGTGTGGATCTGTCTCAGCTCCTCCATCATACTTAACATTCTTCAGTTTGGACTGAACCACCAGGAAGTGGATGTACATCTCAGTCAGGGTCTTGGGCAGCCCTCCTCCTCTCTGGTTTCCAACACATCCTCCAGAACTGTAGCAGTGATCCAGCAGAAGACCGGGATGTGACACATGATGTGGAGGCTTCGTGAAGTCTTGATGTGGGAGATGATCCTTCTGGCCTGCTCCTCCTCTCTGAACCTCTTCCTGAAGTACTCCTCCTTCTGTGGGTCAGTGAACCCTCTGACCTCTGTCACCATGTCAACACACTCAGGAGGGATCTGATTGGCTGCTGCAGGTCGTGTGGTTATCCAGAGGCGAGCAGAGGGAAGCAGTTTCCCCTGATGAGGTTTGTCAGCAGCACATCCACTGAGGTGGACTCTGTAACATCAGTCAGGATCTCAGTGTTATGGAAGTCCAGAGGAAGTCGACACTCATCCAGACCGTCAAAGATGAACAGAACCTGGACCTCTTCAAACCTGCAGAGTCCTGCTTCTTTGGTTTCAGTAAAGAAGTGATGAACAAGTTCCACCAAGCTGAACTTTTCTCTTTCAGCACATTCAGCTCTCTGAACGTGAATGGAAATGTGAAGTGTATGTCCTGGTTGGCTTTGTCTTCAGCCCAGTCCAGAGTCAACTTCTGTGTTAAGACTGTTTTCCCAATGCCAGCCACTCCCTTTGTCATCACTGTTCTGATTGGTCCGTCTCTTCCAGGTGAGGCTTTAAAGATGTCTTCTTGTCTGATGCTTGTTTCTGGTCTGGCTGGTTTCCTGGATGCTGTTTCAATCTGTCTGACCTCATGTTCATCATTGACCTCTCCAGTCCCTCCCTCTGTGATGTAGAGCTCTGTGTAGATCTGATTCAGAAGGGTTGGGTTTCCTGCTTTAGAGATCCCCTCAAACACACACTGGAACTTCTTCTTCAGAGCAGATTTAAGTTTACGTTGACAAACTGCAGCGACATGTCCTGAATGAACAAACAAGAAACAACATCAATGACTGATTCATAAAGAAAACATGACATGTTCATCCCCCTAAGGAACACACATGAACATATTTCCCTCCATGTCTTGAGACGTTAGTAAATGTCCCATTTGTCCATCATGTTGAATCTTTAGAGAAATCCTCTTACTGCTGTGCAGACAGTCAGCCAGCTCCTCCTGCTTCATTCTCCTCAGGAAGTTCACTGTGATCTTCACAAAAGCCTCTCTGCTGCTCCTCCTCTGCTCTTCATCCTCAGAGTCCAACACCTCCTCATCCTCCCTCTGACTCTCTGAGCATTCTGGGTAATCTGGACTCACAACCTTCTGGATCTTCTTCAGCTCCTTCTTCACAAAAGTGACAATGTTCTCCTCCAGCAGCTGGAACAGAAAACTATATGAGTGACACAATCAAAGTAAAACCATGGAGCCAAACATCAGATCCATGTTGGACACACTGACAATCCACTGCTCTAAAAAGTGCAGCATGGAGATTATTGTCAACACAACAGATGTCAAAGTAGTTGTTGTCCATGTACAGACCATAAATATGGAGTCCAGGTGTGTTTGATGCTGCTGGACAGACTGAGCACTGGGAACCTCTGAGCTCTCCTGGTCCACTCTGTGGAGGAATCATGAAGAATTAGCTCACATTATGTTTGCAGCATCTGTGAGTGTTTTATGCTTTGTACACAAACAACAGCTGCTTTTATGTTCTGTGGTGACTGTCCTGATTAAAGCAAACACTACTGTGCTGTGACATTCTCAATGAGAGGAAACAAGCAATCAGTTCTGTACCTCATGACCTAGAGTCATCACAACAAGTCCACCTTTTAAATGATGAGTTTGAAGGACTCACACTGGGTTTGACAGAAGTCTCACCTCTGCTACAGGACACTAACACAAACACTGGAACTGGATAGGTGCTGAGTTACAGGGAGTTTTACTTCTGATCTGAATGACACATATAAGAACATAAGAAGTGCTTTTCTTGAAAAGAGAAACACCAACTTTTCCACTAAAGCCTGTGTTTCAGCCTGATCATGTTCATATACTGTGTCATTCATGAAGCCTGGAGACAAAACACAATCACTTCATCTTTCATAGAAGACCAGTTATACAGGACAGCTGTCTGATACATTTTAAACTCAGCTGCAGCTCACTTCTTTGCAGCAGAGGGAGGCTGTCCTTTGAAATTAATGGGGTCACGCTTTGACCTGTCACTCTTCATGGACACACAGCTGGGCTCATGTACAGGGAGGTCTGGTCTCTGATGGATCCTGGTGGACACACAGATTAAGACCATTAGGGACATGGGGACAGGGACAACATATCTACTATTCATACGGTGTTCTCATAGTAAAGAAGAAAATATGCAGTCAGCTGCAGCTCACTTCTTTGCAGCAGAGGGAGGCTGTCCTTTGAAATTATTGGGCTCATCCATTGACCAGTCACTCTTCATGGACACACAGCTGGACTCAGGTCCATGTTCAGGTCCAGGTTCAGGTCCAGCAGAGTCTGGTGTGTGCTGCTGCTCTGGCCTTCAACACAACACACACAGAGCTTTGAGTGTGAATAATGATGGTGCAGTGATGTGAGTGCTGAGCTCTGACATGGAGAAGAGTCATGGACAGTTAGAGATCCTCATCTCACCTCTGAGCCTTTGGTCTGGATCTCATGGTCCCCACACAGACTTTTTTAGGGGGAGGGGCTCCCTCCTCTCTGTCCTCACACTGATTCATGATGCTGAATTCACATCCACATCAGCTCACACACACTTTCTACCTTCATCTGGAGAGAAAACACAAATCATTCATCTGCACATCAACTGAAATCCTCCTCTCCATCATTTGTCCTGTAGAAATATCAGCTGCTCCTCCACTGATTGGCTCTTCTTTCCTCTTTCATATCTTTCACACGCGATTCAGAGACGACCATTTCCATTCACTGACTCAAAGATGGACTGAGATCCACTGATTTTATCTGACAATCTGTTTGTCTGCAGTGTTTCTGTAGAAAATGACTTGATGAAACAAGCTGCTGGTGATTATTCCACACAAAACAACTGAGACTCAGTTCATTTGTCCTCAGTATTATTCCAGGGGCCCTTTAAGTTGGGGCCCCTGGCACTTTCCTGCCTTTTCTAATAGTAAAGTCTGAACTACATGAAGCAACAACAACAAACCAAACCAAACAGCAGAGACACAGATAGACATCAATAAAAACAGTAAATATGTCCTGACAGACAGTTTTTCTGTTTGTACTGTGACCAGCCACAGAGATATAATCACCTATCAGAGCCGCTGAGATGCTTTATTGTGAGAATATTTATGGATTTGGGTCTTTATCATCTAATTCATCAGGTAGAGTTTGTCCTGATAGGACCAGGAGGCCTCTGACTCTGTGGATGGAGTGTTAACTGTCTCTCTGAAAATCACATAGAGCCTGAAAAACCCTGTCAGTCCCTCTGAGCTCAGTCCCGTAGAGTTCATCTAATAACAGAGAAAGTCAGAGCTGTTCTCCAGCCGCTGTCCGGCCGAGCTCAGACCGCATTTAGCGGCTCAGACTGCGGGAGAGCAGCGGCTCAGGTCCGCCTCCTCCACAGGCTGATTCAGGCAGGAAAAGCTGCCTTCAGTCAGCAGTAAGTGGAGCCACAGACTAACAAAGGCTCCGTGTTCAGCTACTGACCATCAGCTCACTCTGCTTCTACTCTGACTCCACCGCTTCTACTGCAAATATCCACACAACATGGAGGATAACAACGGCCCTCTTCCTGCCTCATTCCGACTTTACAGTGACAACTCAGTCTATGCAACTAAACACCACAACGCGGTGTAAAAAACACAATAAAGCACAACAACATCCAAAAAACTCGAACGTCAGGTAATTCAGGTAACTACAGGAAGTGTTGACGAGTAAAACATTAAAAATTACCGACATTTACCTTCAGACAAAGAAAATCCGCGCCACAAACTTAGGTGAAAGTGAAAGTAAACTTTCAGGAACAGTGGGATACAGGGATGGAATTCCACGGGGGCGGAGCAAGCTTTTCAAAAGAGTGAGGGATGTGTCCAGCTGTGGCACTATAAAACCTCAGTGAACACTGAAAAGTAATACTATGAAATAAATGTAAACAATATCTGTATCTGTAGCAGAGTGGAACATTAAACATAGTAATGTGTTAGAAATGGATCATTGTAGACAATAAACAGCAGCAGGTGGGTGGAGCCAGGACCACAGACAGAGAACATGCAGCTCTGGAGCCAGAGATACCTGCAGAAAGGTACAGAGAAAGAGAGACCAGAGAGAAACAAGCACAGTACTACGGGACAGAGAGGACACAGAGTTAATGACATGGAATAAAGTTTAATAAATGTGAGTGGGTCTGAGGAGAGAAAGAGAGAAAAGAAGAGGTGTGCAGAGGATCATGCGTCCCCCAGCAGCCTAGGCCTATAGCAGCATAAGGGATGGTTCAGTTGCCTCAGCCAGCCCTACTATGGGCTTTATCCTTAGTTGTAACAGTGTCTATAGAAATAATTGTGTCTAACTAAAGGTTTTGTCAAAAAATAAATAAAACTGTAACTACAACTAATTATAAGCTTTATCAAACAAAAAAGCTTCAAGCCTAATTTTAAAATTAGAGAGTGTGTCTGCTTCCTGAACCCTTATCTTAATATTTCCTGGTTGTTAATAGTTTAGTTTGCTCAGCTGTTCATTTATTTATAACGAAGAAGTGTGGCCCAATATAAATAGTACAGGCATTGTAATGTTGTAGTTTCACCACAAGAGGGAGTTGGTGGTTTGGTGTCGCTCCTGGTCAGCGGACGTCGACACGTGATTGTGTTGCTCCAATGACGCATAGACAGGAGCTCATCATTGATAATGCTGCTGTTTGTCCATTTTACAGTTTGATTAAAGCAACATACAACTACCCAGCGCTCTGTGGTTTCTTCAAGAGTGCTACAAACATATGAATGCATATATTAGTAATATATTGACCCAATGTACACACTTTGTATTGACATATACTTTATAAGCAAGACTATGAAATCATTTTAGGTCAGTTTAAGCTTTGATAACGTTGCTTGAGCAGAACCTGACACATGGATGTGGTTCATATTATTAGTCAACAAATGAACTGTCATCTCTCACTGAGTTGAAAGGAGAGAGGACGAGTGAAAATCCCAATATAAACAGCATGAAAATTTGTGAAGCGAGTTTCCAGACAGAGTTCTTAACATGTGCTTTGCCATGTTTCTAATTAAATATTAGAATTAAATGTTCTTTAACTATCAAAGTAACAGTATGTAATGTGAAGGCAGCATTTAAATATTTTTTTCAGCTGCATAGAACTATTTTTACTTATTTTATAAACTGCACAGTGTTTTGTATAAATACTAATAGTTTGTCTGTATAAACATTCATTTACTTGTAAAATACATACCAAAGTCCAACAACAGTTAGCTGTTGAAAATGTCTTCATGTGTGCACAAATGTGTTATATCAAAAATATCTTCATTTATTTATGGATTTTATTCTGAATACTGGGACACTATGTTGTTGAAACTAACAGAGAGAAGTCACATCCATCCCAGAATGATTTTAGGTCCCAGTGCTTCCACTTTGACTTCCTAGTATCATGTTGTTGAACGCGACAGACATCACTCACCTGTACTGATGATATGCATCAGTGTTGGAAAGAAAGAGCTACAGGTTAATGTGATAGAAACACATGTTTTTCTGTATGGTCCACTCATTATTTGCATCTGTCACTGTAGCTTTTTTAGACCCATGGTGATAACTGACTTTTGTATGAATAAATCCGAAATAATGAGCTTACAGTGGGTATGGAAAGTATTAAGACCCCCTTAAATTTTTCACCCTTTGTTATATTGCAGCCATTAGCTCAAAAGCGTGCTTCTGCTAAATACTGAGCAAAGGGTCTGAATACTTATGGCCGTGTGATATTTCAGTTTTTCTTTTTTAATAAATCTGCAAAAATTTCCACAATTTTGTGTTTCTCTGTCAATATGGGGGCCTGTGTGTACATTAATGAGGGAAAAAATGATGACCATGCTAATGATTTTAGCAAGTGGCTGCAATTTAACAAAGAGTGAAAAATGTAAGGGGTTTTGAACACTTTCTGTACCCACTGTATGTTTTTATTGTCCTTGTTTCAGATCAGTGAGGCACTAAAGAGTGACTTCCAGGTGTTGGCTTTTAACTCTGAGGATGCAAAAAGGAAGGTTTCCAAGAAAAGATGAGAGAGAACAACTGAAACAGCAAAACAGAGTGGGTGTTAACTGCAAGTCTCTGAAACTAATAGAACTATTTTCAATCATTTGAACCCACTGAGATTTAAAATCCCTTCTTTTTTTTTTTTTTTTTTTTTAGCAAGCAGAGCAATAAAGTGAACAATACAGGAAGTTACAGATGGACTGGTTGTTTATAACTAAAAATAAACATACAATGTATATATGGGATATTGAATAGATTTAGGAGATCAGCTTGTGTAAAAAAATTAAAAAAAAGTGAAATGTTGACTACACTTGATCAAACTATTGTATAAACTATTAGTAAACAAGTCAAATGAGAGACAGCAACAACAGGAAAAATACACATACAAGTAGACACCTGTGCAATAGCTTCAAAAATGATGGTACTCATTCACATTAATGGGATGAAAGGTCACAAATAAAAAAATCAGACTCTGCTGAGTTAAAAAATGAGCCTTGTGGTTCATATAGTACAAGAAAAAGAGACAAACTGTCTGTCCAGTGTGTGAAATGACTCATAAACAAATGTGTTGCATCTATACTTCCTGTTCTACTGGAAACTTTCATGGCTGAACTGCCAACCAGGCCAAGCAGGCTGCCCTATAGGTCCTCAGACCCTGAAACCCCCTTGATTTGAAATATGTGTCTCAGTTTTATAAATATCAAATGAAATGATGAGAGAGAGCCTCTCTATCTCTGTTTTGTAATGATCTTAAACTAACACACATCAAACCTGGGGCTTTGTAGTTTTCCATCATAAGATCACTAGTTGGTGTAGGACATACAGAGTGAGGTAAAGAGGACTCAGGTGGGGCCACACATCATTTTTGCCCCCACTGCCCAGAGTGACTTTATCCAGCCATGATCTCCCTTGATCTTCTTTGCAGGATAAACTTACCAGGAACATCACAGCCTCAGGTATTTAGTTTTTTAGTCAGGGTTACAGTCACTGTGCATGGTAAAGCCTTTAATGTGCCTCTGCATGAGCTGCTATGGTTGCTGTAAATTCACACAGAGTAATGTAACAAAAGTATCCTCCACAATCTGTTGTGTTACAGAAGCTCAGCATCATTTTATTCCTTGTTGAACAAAGTCAAATCCATTGTTTTCTTTATACAAAGCTCCACACCACTTTTTTCTTTCCTTCATGTTTTAGAGCAAATCAATAGCGTTTGTTCCACAATGAGATTAAATGCAAAGGATAAAATCATTCAACCCAATCAAAGCATAATATTCATTTATTTTATTGATTAAATGTAACTTTCAGACAGAAGTAACCCTGCCCAGCTGTCAACCTGCTTTTAAAGCAAACACATTCAGTGTTAGCTTGTTTAAGCTTCTTAGGGAAAAATCAAATCTTGCATATTGCACAGGTTTGCATTCATCCTCCACCTTCAGTAAAATGCTGCTTTTAAAGATACAGTAGTTTCCACTTTGAGCCTGACATTTTTCTGTAGATGAGCCTACATTCATTATTTTATTGGCCAGTGTATAAGTGATGACTTTTTATGTTCTTGTTGTTTCTGTACTGTCAAGTTTTAATGTGACATTACAGCAATGAATAAAGAAATAAGCAGATAAATTAGGAAAGGAAAGAGAAAAAAAAGGGACATTTCCACACAGAGTAGAAAAATGTTTTTCTAATGAAGGGAAACATCAGTGAGCTCAGCAGGTTGAAGGGAGTAACACATTTATTGAGTGTTGAGTCAAATATAGTTGTGTTGAGTTGACTTGAGTTAAGCAGAGCCCCATCCTAAACTCTGTGTTAATGCTTCCAGATGTGTGATCTGCCTTCTCACCTCCGTGACCACAGCTACTGGAGGAGAGAGTCCACCAGGAGCCAGATGAGCACCGGCACCAACAGGGTAAGACTCCTTTCTTTTACTGTCTGGGCAAAAATGTGCATCCTGTTAGATTTGTTATGAGCTTGTGTTGATTTGAAATCTGATTTTCAACATTATCTTTAGTTTGATTTAGTGCTTTAATAGCTAATATTTTTAAATGAGCGTAATTGTCATTAACCTCAGTGATTCCACTGGTTACATATTATAAAATGTTCATGTAAGATTGAAGGGAAACCAACACTCACGAGCACATGTGACATAAAACTGTGGTTTTATGATTAGTTGAAAAACAGAAGATAATTATTAATCATCAACCCATCAAGTTCTACACTGATACAATCACACAGTTATGACCCTCAAGAAAAGACAAAGATGTTGTGTAGACAATGGACTTGTTTTGCTGCTGTATGCAGGAGGAGACCGAGGGAGCAGGAGACCAGCTCCAGAGCCCTAGGCGAGAAGACACTGTGAGACTCCTGCTGTCCTGTTGGACCGGAGCCCCAGCCCCCAGCCCTCCACCTCTGCTCCACAGGCCATACCGGACAGTGTCCAGCAGGACGTCAGTGCTCTAAATGTATAGACAAGTGTTTGTTTTCACCTGCCTCCTGTCTTTGTGTTGGTCAGAAGCATTTTATCCTGGCTCAGTGGTCACCACACACTGTCTCGCTGTACTGCAGCAGTCTAAAGGGTGTAGCTGATCCAGTCTGACCTTCCTTCTCCTCCACTCTCTGTCTCTGTAATATGATCCAGCCCAGAGTCCTCCCACAGCCTGTGGCCCACGTTCAGCAGGATGATGTCATGCACTTGTCCCTCTGGCCCGTCCCCCAGCCTGGTGCTCACCGTCCCTCTGCCACACACACACACACAGACACACACACACACACACAGATAAGTTTCAACTCTTTTTCGTATATAGATAAGTTTCTGCTCTCTTTAGTGTGTAAGATAAATTTAACTGTTTGTAGTATTTAGATAAGTTTAATTTAATAGCACTTTCTTTAAAAACTTTTAAAAGTGAAAAAAGTATTGGTAAGTCTTTTTTCCAACTCCTTCATTCAAACTTTCATTTTCTTCTACAATCAAAAAAAAAAAAAAAAAAAGGAAAAATTAATTAGCCTTACTATGTATATAAGTTTAGTGCATCTTAGTACATAAGTCCCAAAGTATTTAGCTCAGTATTTCAACCATTTAAAACATTTCTAAATGTAATAATTCTGTCTGTTGAGACCAAATTGGCATAACTTCCATGACAGAGGTAAAAGGCTTTAGGAGGGTCTGCAGACAATATTCCATCCCAACATGTTCTTCCCACAGTTCATGTGTCAGTATAATGACAGAAAATACCAATCAAAAGTACGTTTTTCTGTTTTTGTTTGTTTGTTTTTTTTTTTTTTTATGATTTTTTTTGTTTTTTGTGACCTAATTTTTAGTTTATCTAAAGAAATTTTTTTGTTTGATAAATTTCCCATTTTCCTTTAAATTAATGTTTAAATTTATAACATACATTTATTAACTGATGAATAAGTTCAAACATGCATTACAAGGTGTATGTGAGAGCATGTCATACTGACTCCAGCCACTAGAGGTCAGGAGTGCACAGGTTTAAAGTGCTCTGATTATGTCAGTTTCTGAGTCTCACAGTCTGAATTAATGTGAGTGATTTACAACCCAAACTTTCACATCTCCTGAGCTCTGGAGCCTGAAACCAGTGGAACACACATTCATTTAGCTGTCAAATGAATAAACAATGCAACTTGTATGAATATTACAATGAACATTTCAATATGAAGAGGAGGAAGAATACATTTGGATGGAACATTGTCAGAGGGTTTGGGTTAGGGTGGGGTAGACCCTCCTAAAGACCTGTTATATTATAAAGTGTTCAGCAGAGGTGAACATGTTACAGTACAACTCAATTCATTCATTCATCAGTAGGAGTAGTAGTAGCTTTATTTGTAGCAGCTTTAATAATACTTTGGTAGTTGTGTCAGAAACAGCAGTGCTAAATATTAAACAGGATCCACAAAACATATTCATAATCTAAATAAATCATCTATTAAATACCTTAAAAACCTGCAACAGTTATAAAGAGTTTGGATTTTTAACAGTAGCAGCTGCTGTGTCAGATGTGATCAAATTATTAACACCTCATAGATCTCTCTTTGAAAATTGAATCAAAGGCAACTGGACATAAGTTTGTCTGGGAAGACGTTTCGCCTCTTATCCAAGGGGCTTCATCAGTTCGTATGTATCGGTCTATCTAGTCCGCACTAGTCTGACCATCATAGATGGAGAAGTAGTTGTACTTTATGTGTTTTTTTTTGGTTAATTTCATTTGTCTAGATCCTTTTATTAGCCAAAATAATGAAGTTTTTTTTTCTAAAATATAAAATGTATTAACAGTCTTACAGAGGTGGCATTTTCTGGCTTCTTTTTCTACATCAAGTCCATATTTTTATCTCTTTCTGTGGTGAACTTGTTATAATGACTGTGTAGAAGAAGGAAAGAGCTGTAAGAAGCTCTGTAGACATTGTTCCATTGAAATCCTTTTTTGCTGTAGTGCACACATCACTGACTTCAGAAGATGTGAAAAGTATTGTCTAAACATACAGTCTCATAATGTTTGTAAGTAATATCAGAATGATTTGGTTCTGTCTGAATATATTGAATTATGAAGAGTTGGATAGAAACACTGCAGAATGAACAATAGGAACACTGTCACAGGGTTAGGGAGGGCCAGGGCCTGAGGATGCACTCGCTCAGCTCTCAGACTGCTTCTCACAGACAGAGTGGGAGCTCTTCAAACACGAGGACCTGGCTGAACACACAGAAGCTGTACTGAACTACATCAGGTTCTGTGTGGAAAAGGTAACAACAAAAAGACTCATCCGGGACTTCTCCAATCAGAAAGCCTGGATGAACAGCCACGTCCGGTCACTCCTTAAAGTCCACAACTCCTCCTTCAGGTCAGGTGATAGGGCATGGTACAGAGCTGCTAGAACTGACCTGAAGAGGGGGATCAAAGAGGGAAAGGTGGACTACAAGAGGAAAATAGAGGACCACCTCTCTGCAAATAACCCACGGCAGGTGTGGCAGGGCATACAGAACCTGATGAACTACAGGGGGTGTGGGGTGACCACTGCAGAAACAAGTGTCTCACTAGCAGAACAACTTAACAGCTTTTTTGCTCCCTTTGAGACAACTGCAGGGACCACAGCTCCATCATCTCACCCCCCACCACCCCCCCACAGTGATCCACTGACTGTACAGGAATATGAGGTGAGACAGTTTCTCATGACCCTGAATCCCAACAAGGCTGCAGGTCCAGATGGAGTAGCTGGGAAGGTGCTCTAGGTCTCAGCTGGCACCGGTCTTCACCACCATTTTCAACCTGTCCCTGTCACAGAGCAGCATCCCTGCCTGCCTAAAGTCAGCCACCATCATCCCTGTCCCCAAGAAATCAGCACTAGACAGCCTCAGTGACTACCCCCCGGTGGCACTCAATCCCATCATCATGAAGTGCAAGACACTGAGCAAAGCTTTATAAAGTGTTTGAGTGAAATGAAGTCACAGAGGTTTGGTGGTTTCATGGTCCACTGGACCATGTCGTCCTTTTTTTCTCCAGAATATGGAAGGATCACTGCTTTGTGTTAAAGAAGTGATCTGATGATGAAGATTAAAACAAATATCAAACTGTTCTCAAGCCTCAGACTTTATAACTGAAGATGAATCATGTCTGATATTTTCACATTATATACACAAGCAAAGTCCTTCATCTCTATCATGTTTGACCAACAGCACTGAATATAAGTGACATCTCTCTCCAGCCATTGTATGCTACATGACACAGCACCAAATGATAATGAATGAATGTTTTTATGCCAGAGTGATCTCAGAGCTGCTCGAGTATCTGCTGCAGTTCAAAGAGAGTCTAGTTTATTTCTTTATTACTTGTGAGTTTTTCCTTGAAGAAATCCTAAATTACTGAGTCATTATTCACTGAACCTGTACCATCACTGTAAAACAGCTTATATTCAGTTATTTGAACGTAATTACAGGATTTTTCGATGGTAAAACTTCAGTCAAAAACACTTTCACTGAAAGTAAAGATGATTTTTACAGAATATTAAGGTTTTCCCAATATCAAAAGACATTTTACATCACAAGACAAAAGATTTACAACTGCCAGTTCAGTGAAATGTCTAACTGCATGCAGTTCCTGGGTTTTATACTTCTGCTAATAGAGTCTCATCACTGTAGGAAAAAACAAGTCCTCCTCATTACGTTCCCTCATTAGTGAGAAAGTTCTCATTCATTTCACACAGTGCATCCACTCATGTCTCACACTGAACACTAAGTTGAAAGCTCCTGACCTCTCAGTGTCTTGATTTCTAATGAATGTCCAGATCACAGTGTTTCTTTCCTCCAGATGTCAGTGTGAAAAGTTCCTGTCATGTTTGACTATAAAGGCTTTGAAACTAGTTTCATTTGTGAAGAGGAGCAATGAGGAGTTCAGGCTTCCTGGAGCAGAAGTAGGAAATGTGTTGCTCTATTTGATTGTGTGTGAGAATTTTGCAGTTGAAGTCTAACCTGTGTTTAAACAGGCTGAATAAAGTTGTTTTGGACTCCATAACCAGCTGAACCAGCAGGTTTTAATGTCAGAAAATCTGTAAAACTGAGTTTGAACAATGTGAACAGTCAGGCAGGGATGGATTTCAGTGTTGTTACTGACAAAGAAAAAAGAATTCTTTCAGTCCAACAGAACACTTGTCTGTAGCACCTGATCCTCACCCCATTTGTGTGGGTATAAAAAAAAAAAACACTAACTTTTTCACAGCTAATGCAGCATCTGATTTTCCAGTGGAAAACTTTTAACCTGAAGAAGCAACAGCAGAAAATGTTTGGTTTGCACTGGCAGTAACATCACTGCAAAAGCATCAAAGGACAAACAGACACAGAAACTCACACACACATACTGGTACTTAACTCTTTGTGAGGACACTTGCTGACATAATGCATTCCCTAGCCCTTACCCTAACCCTAACCAAAACCCAATTCTAACCCTGAAACCAAGTCTTAACCCTCAAACAGCAACATGAATACAGATGGAAACACTGCAGAGCTGCTTTGGATGGTTTAACAGGTAGAGGTAATACCTTCATCTGTATCCATAAACACAAGAAAAGGAAATCTATCAAACACAAACTAAACCACAGACAAATGCACTTTCATGTCAACTCACACACCAGATGAAAAAACAAGTCGTGTTCTACCTGCATTTTTTTGATCCAAAGAAGAAGATCCAGGACAAAGGAGACAGAAGACAGATACACTGTCAATACATTATGTATTGTATAAAAGATGGGAAGTAATACTTCTCATCAGGGCTGATTATTTTAGTGCTGATGGTACAAGAATGAGCTCAGATCCAGAAGTGATCAGAGGTCTGTCTCTATCTCACTTGAAAAAGTAAAAACTTATTTGAATTTTAAATTCTGTAATGGAAGGAAGCAGGAAAATGTGCAAAGGAAGTGATGTAAGTGACATGTTTTAACTGAGAAGGACAAAAAAGTCAATGACGGAGAAAAGGTGAAGCTTAAAGGCTTCAATCTAATGTGTAAACTGTACAACAAACTGAACAGCCAGTGCAGACTTTCATTTAGGTTCATTCAGAGATTCTGTGAAGGTAAGAGGACATGTGATGGACTGACAGGAGACAGAAAGACACTTTCCAGTCATTTCTATCAGCAGTCAGCAGACAAACACTCATGAGAGCACCTTTACACCTCACTCTGACAAATGAGACACAGCCCAGTTCAGCCTCAGCACAGCTCTGCTGTGACTTTAAGAGGAAACAGAAATGATTTATATTAACAGCTGACAATCATATCAGATGAATTCAGTCCATAAACACTGAGATCTTTCTACTCCATTCATTTTTTACATAACAGTAACATATCATAGAGCTCAGCAGACGTCCTTCAGCACAGCTCACATCAGTGTTTACCAGATTTGCAGATCGTTAGAACTCGACTTCAAAACAACCTGCTTCATACAAAAATATCCAATCAGCTCATATTATGAGGCGCTGTGTTTTAGTTCAGCTTGGCTTTGATCCTCTCAGTACTTAAAGGCAGTGAAACACACAGTGAATTTAACAATGTTATTGTGGCGCTTTACAAAATGTATGGTCACATTTTATGTAATTTTGTTTATATATTTTTTTTTATAGTGTATACAAAATTTTTTTTTTCCATCCATGATTTTACTTTGGGTGTATTATTTTTGTGAGGAAAACAGCTGAATGTGAGCCGTAAAGTTTATTATGGCTTCTCGGCAAGCCGTCTCTGCAACACAGTTGCATATCAGTATCGCCAGTAGGAGGCAGTGTGGCGCTGTGCTTCTCCAAAGGACCCTCTTTTTCAAGGGGACTCGCTCGCTTCTTCATTCGACAGAGCAAAGCTACATTGAACGGAGGAGCGTGTCGCCTGTCTCATATTTTCTCCTGTTTTCTACAGGTTTGTGAAGTTTTTTTAAACTTGCATAACTACACACGTGTTACTTAACACCCAAAATGAATGTGAAATCGATTTTGTAATACGGATATTGTTTCCCTTTAGTTTTTTTGTGTGACCTAAGATGGCGCTGTCCATAAATGTTTCATTGAAATTAGCATAATATGCAAATATGGTCCTGATTTTGGCTCCAGCACATTTTATTTTTGGTAAAAGTGAGATCTTATTGGTGATAGTTTATTTCGGTTACCGTGTTGTGGTTCTGATATATTCCTGATTTTGTTTAGCACCTTTGAAGGTTACTTTGCAAGTCTTCGGCTCATGCTTCTCTTCTAAATAGACATGCAGTTGTCATGATTGATAGTTTTTAGGTTTTCTACTAAATGTGCAGTGTTGTGTACTAAATGTAAATACAGCTCAGCTTAAATGCTGAATAAGGACACATTAACACAGTAGTAGACTGGCTGAACTTAATTATTTTTTATTGTAAGGAAGACTGTGATTTACTTTAAAGAAGAGGATTGTAACCAGATTAAGTATTTTGTTTATTTTAGATACTGTGAAATTTTGTATGGATGAAATCATAAAGAGAATATAGTAAGAAGTATATTTTGCATGTTGGCAAATAAATTAGACGGAGCAAAGCTGCATTGAAAAGAAGTACGTGTCGCCTGTCTCATCCTTTTCTCCTGTTTTCTACAGAACCTTATCTGTTTATGGGTTCTCAGCCTGAGACCTGTAACATTATCATGTTTTATGTCACAGCAGATAAAAAGCTCATTCCCTCTGAACAGATGATACAATAATTCACCAGGAGCTCAGCAGCAGCAAGTGTACAGGAGCTTCCTCATCATGGTAATAATAATCAACACATGGTTAATGTTGAACAGACATGGTTTGGTTTGGTTTAGACATAAAAACTGCTTGG
>CM028905.1:14682089-14700650 GCA_016801885.1 Toxotes chatareus | reverse complement strand
TCTTAACCCTCAAACAGCAACATGAATACAGATGGAAACACTGCAGAGCTGCTTTGGATGGTTTAACAGGTAGAGGTAATACCTTCATCTGTATCCATAAACACAAGAAAAGGAAATCTATCAAACACAAACTAAACCACAGACAAATGCACTTTCATGTCAACTCACACACCAGATGAAAAAAACAAGTCGTGTTCTACCTGCATTTTTTGATCCAAAGAAGAAGATCCAGGACAAAGGAGACAGAAGACAGATACACTGTCAATACATTATGTATTGTATAAAAGATGGGAAGTAATACTTCTCATCAGGGCTGATTATTTTAGTGCTGATGGTACAAGAATGAGCTCAGATCCAGAAGTGATCAGAGGTCTGTCTCTATCTCACTTGAAAAAGTAAAAACTTATTTGAATTTTAAATTCTGTAATGGAAGGAAGCAGGAAAATGTGCAAAGGAAGTGATGTAAGTGACATGTTTTAACTGAGAAGGACAAAAAAGTCAATGACGGAGAAAAGGTGAAGCTTAAAGGCTTCAATCTAATGTGTAAACTGTACAACAAACTGAACAGCCAGTGCAGACTTTCATTTAGGTTCATTCAGAGATTCTGTGAAGGTAAGAGGACATGTGATGGACTGACAGGAGACAGAAAGACACTTTCCAGTCATTTCTATCAGCAGTCAGCAGACAAACACTCATGAGAGCACCTTTACACCTCACTCTGACAAATGAGACACAGCCCAGTTCAGCCTCAGCACAGCTCTGCTGTGACTTTAAGAGGAAACAGAAATGATTTATATTAACAGCTGACAATCATATCAGATGAATTCAGTCCATAAACACTGAGATCTTTCTACTCCATTCATTTTTTACATAACAGTAACATATCATAGAGCTCAGCAGACGTCCTTCAGCACAGCTCACATCAGTGTTTACCAGATTTGCAGATCGTTAGAACTCGACTTCAAAACAACCTGCTTCATACAAAAATATCCAATCAGCTCATATTATGAGGCGCTGTGTTTTTAGTTCAGCTTGGCTTTGATCCTCTCAGTACTTAAAGGCAGTGAAACACACAGTGAATTTAACAATGTTATTGTGACGCACACAAAATGTATGGTCACATTTTATGTAATTTTGTTTATATATTTTTTTTTATAGTGTATACAAAATTTTTTTTTTTATCCATGATTTTACTTTGGGTGTATTATTTTTGTGAGGAAAACAGCTGAATGTGAGCCGTAAAGTTTATTATGGCTTCTCGGCAAGCCGTCTCTGCAACACAGTTGCATATCAGTATCGCCAGTAGGAGGCAGTGTGGCGCTGTGCTTCTCCAAAGGACCCTCTTTTTCAAGGGGACTCGCTCGCTTCTTCATTCGACAGAGCAAAGCTACATTGAACGGAGGAGCGTGTCGCCTGTCTCATATTTTCTCCTGTTTTCTACAGGTTTGTGAAGTTTTTTAAACTTGCATAACTACACACGTGTTACTTAACACCCAAAATGAATGTGAAATCGATTTTTTATGTCTGGATATTGTTTCCCTTTAGTTTTTTTGTGTGACCTAAGATGGCGCTGTCCATAAATGTTTCATTGAAATTAGCATAATATGCAAATATGGTCCTGATTTTGGCTCCAGCACATTTTATTTTTGGTAAAAGTGAGATCTTATTGGTGATAGTTTATTTGGTTACCGTGTTGTGGTTCTGATATATTCCTGATTTTGTTTAGCACCTTTGAAGGTTACTTTGCAAGTCTTCGGCTCATGCTTCTCTTCTAAATAGACATGCAGTTGTCATGATTGATAGTTTTTTAGGTTTTCTACTAAATGTGCAGTGTTGTGTACTAAATGTAAATACAGCTCAGCTTAAATGCTGAATAAGGACACATTAACACAGTAGTAGACTGGCTGAACTTAATTATTTTTTATTGTAAGGAAGACTGTGATTTACTTTAAAGAAGAGGATTGTAACCAGATTAAGTATTTTGTTTATTTTAGATACTGTGAAATTTTGTATGGATGAAATCATAAAGAGAATATAGTAAGAAGTATATTTTGCATGTTGGCAAATAAATTAGACGGAGCAAAGCTGCATTGAAAAGAAGTACGTGTCGCCTGTCTCATCCTTTTCTCCTGTTTTCTACAGAACCTTATCTGTTTATGGGTTCTCAGCCTGAGACCTGTAACATTATCATGTTTTATGTCACAGCAGATAAAAAGCTCATTCCCTCTGAACAGATGATACAATAATTCACCAGGAGCTCAGCAGCAGCAAGTGTACAGGAGCTTCCTCATCATGGTAATAATAATCAACACATGGTTAATGTTGAACAGACATGGTTTGGTTTGGTTTAGACATAAAAACTGCTTGGTTAGGTTTAGAGAAAGATCCTGGTTTGGATTAAAATAACAACCTTCAACAAGAGGTTGAATGGAAAAGTTAACAGATGCTGAATTATTAGCACATCAGGTGAAAAGTGAATAAATGGCTCACTTCTGTGAGAAAGAGTCTCCAAAAGTTTGAATGGGCCACAGGGCATCTTAGTTTCCTGGAGTCTGTTCCCTGACTTTTCTCTCTTTACACTTATAGAGGTCTGATGCCTGGACACTGTGAAACTGCTGCCAGAGATGAAGCTACTCTTTGTTTTGAAAGGTCCCAGTTAACGGACAGGCATGATATTCTGGAGGACTCTGAGGAAGACTTTATGGTGCTGCTGAAATGCTGCTTAATAATTTCTCTAAAGAAACAGCATGAAAACATAGACCAGCTAACAGAATCAGCTGGTGAAAGGGCCACACACAGAGAATATATATATATATGTACACACATACACATACACACAGGTGGTGTTTAGCAGTGTGGAGCTGACTCTACAGTGTGTTATCTACCAGAGTTTAGTCTGTTCTGACTATAAAGAGCCAAGGCAGAGGACAGAGGACATGAGCACCCTGTGAAAGTCCAGTCAGGACTGACACAGTCCACTGACAGAGCGTCTCTGGTCTCATCTGAATTCAGACTAGAAGAATGAACGGACACAAATCTGAGAAGCTGAGGTCAATGTTGTGATGTTAAACACAGATTCAGACTGTACAACATGACTACACAGATAAGGTCAGAGCTACAGAACAATGACTGAGTCACACAGTCAGAGGACTAGCACCTCCAGCACTGGGCATTAACTCTAGTACTGGAGTTGCTCACCTTTCTTGAAATCCTTCATTTTGCTGAGAATTTATAGAGTGGTCTGTGGTTGAGCCCTAAAGCAAGGCAGTCAACCAACTAGCTTTGGTAAATATCAAGCTGAGTCAATACAATTTACACACCTGCCTCAGGTAAAGGAATCTGTGAGGGGAATACATGAGTCATTAGAGAGAAGCTGGAAAAAACTGTCAGCAGCTAAATTACAAAATAAAACATACAATAACATTTTTAAGCTTGTATTTTACACAGTGCAACTGAGAACTATGTTGGTCAACATAAAAAAAGGGGGGAAAAAGTGCTTGTGTTTCTCTATTTATATTTTTACAGTTAGAATCATTTGTTTTCCCTGAGGTCATTTTGCCATCTCTCCACCACAGTTTTACAAGGAAACATTAGGTGTAGAAACACAAAGAGGGGAATTTTGGACTAAAAATACCTGGAAGATAGAAACTTGATCTACTGAGACTGTTGAAGCCTCATGTTTATTTCTTTTCAACTCTGGAAGTCAACTTTTCCACAGGACAGGGACTGTGGATTTTATGCTCCATCATTTCCATTAGAATTTCTTTAGAAAGGATCTTGTTGCAGACAGTACAGACTTCCTAGAAATCCTTTCCTTTAACACAAACTACAGTGCATCACACCAAAACAAAGTTAAGAAGCTGAACAACCATGAGAATATCTCACAGTCATGATCAGCATTAAAAAAAACTCAATATTGTCCATGAATGATAAGCACACAATCAAACCACTGGGCTTATGGGTATGATTACTTGCTGTCACAGTTTCACAAACATATCATTTGGAAAAAACATTTCAAAACATTAACTTCTAAACTAAACACTGACATGAACTACTAACATGTACTGACTTACTGAAAACCTTGGAGGTGATCTGGACTTTCCTGTGGTTTCCTCTTGTCCTTGTAACAGCAGTAGCTCCTCCCTTCCTTGTCAATAATTGTGCAGAAATATCTGAGTGCTTCTTTCTTCCTAAATCATGAGCAAGTCCTGTCCAGTCCAACTGTTTCTGCTCCTGTTTGACTTCTGAACTTGTCTCTGGCTGTGTGTCCACTTACTGCAGCCTGTGACATCAGACTGTAGAATGTTGAAACATCAAAGGCATCAAAGGACAAACACACACACACACACACATGCTGGTACTTATGTTGACCTTCTCTCAAACGCTAATGGTCCAAGATCTCAGGACATTGCTGAAAAGCAATGAATTGCCGACATACTACCATACAAAGGCATTTATACGCCATTGTAAAGCCACGCCCACAGGTGACAGCACAAACTGCATCAGCCAATCATAATTCCACTCACTTTCTTCTGACCCTTCTCTGAAATTCCCAGTGGGTGAACTTTGAATTTCCTGAATTTCTTGAATTATTTTACTGATTGTGAGAATGATTTCAGCATCCAACAATACAAAGTCACATTAGTTCATCAGAGTTCTCACTCTTTGTACTAAATTCTGTCCCTTTTTTACATTATCAATTCATTAAACGTACAAAATTACATTCCAAAATCTCATGTAACAACCCAGAATCATACACAAAAGAAAATAGTGGATCAAAACTGTCCAGTAAATCTTGTGAGGAACAAAAGCTCAACAGGTTGCAAGAGTGAATGGAACATCAAAGACTGTGAGTTCAAGCCCAGGGGATGTATTACTTTCTTTATTACCATGCGCTCCAAATTATGATACATACAAATACTATTTTTTTTTCTTTATGTACTATGTGAACACTTGATTTTTTTTTTCTCTGTCTACAACCAAGCATGTGACTTTTAATGCATGAATACTCTGTATTCAGGTTGCATACTCATCCTATTAAGATTTAATGGAAAACTATATATTTATAGTAAAATTGGTAAGAATGATACATTTCTTACTTGCTAAGCTTGTTTTGTTTCCACACATATCACGCTCACAATATAATAAAATACAAACTTTTTATACTAACATGAATGAACTCTCTTTACCTAAATTCCCTGCCTTACAACAACATTGCTGACATCTTGGATCACATCCCTGAGTTAAACAGAATCAGATGCATATCACCTCTTTTACAGCTCTCAGTCCATCCACACAAAGCAACCATCTGGATTACTTTCATTTCCATTTGTATAATTTTGCCCATCCCTGACCCCTATCACTGAGCTACCTCAATTCACATTTATATCACCTCTTGATCAAATGACAATACACCCACATACAAGACACTGTCTGCACAGCTACTAATTTATTTTTTTCATACATTCACAACCACAGAAAATGAGCTCTTACACACACAAAAACCAACTATGTTTCAGTAATTGAGAATATGAGCACAAACTGCCCTGTGAAGCAGAAAGGGCAATAGCTCAACAGTTTGCACAAATGAGTAGAAAGTCAAAGACTGTGAGTTCAAAGCCAAGGTAATGCCATATGTTCTTTATGACCATGCACTCCATGTTATCAAACATTATTACTATTTATTCTAGTTATCACTAGTTATTCCAAACATAATAATTTTATGCTTTATGTACTACAGTAAAGCCCAAAATTATTCATAACCCTGACAAATTTTGACTTAAAGTTACTTTTAAATGTAAATCAAAGCTGAGAAATATTTTTTTCCACAATGATGCCTCTTGTACATCGTCTTATTATCTTCTGGGAGACGCCTGTGTCACTTCCAATCAAGAAAACACTTGCTGGTTGAATAAACCAGGGGTATGAATAATTTCAGGTTTGACTGTAAATGGACACTTGGTATATATTTTCTCTGTCTACAACCAAGCATATGACTTTTATTGATGCATACTCTGTAATACAGGTTGTCATACTCATCCACTTAACATTAATGGGAAACAACATATTTCTTTCATAAACCACATGGTGAAACTCACTCATACTCTCACATACCAAAGACTGCCTGACTTAACTTTAACCTACCTTAACAATATAGCCCTGAGAAAAAAAAATGTCACATTGTACATTGATGCTTTGTGCATAAAAATATGTGATTAAAAGAGTGTCTGCTCTGTCTACAAACATGTGGACGCACTCCTAACACAACTCAGCCAACCTATTGTCTATGCAGTTTGAATACTTGCCAGATAAAATACACACCTCTACATGTAAATTCACTCACACAAACACTTCATCTTTACACAAGATAACCTCCTACCTGTAACTTTCACTTATTCAAATACATTCTCAACAGACCCTGACCTGACCCATTTCCTCTCACATTCTCTACTCTGACCAAACTCTGCATTTTCACACACTAAACAAACACCATGAAGGGGGAGGAGCCACTCCATGTTTAAAATCAAATCGTGTTTGTCCTTTGATGCCTTTGATGTATCAACATTCTACAGCCTGATGTCACAGGCTGCAGTAAGTGGACACACAGCCAGAGACAAGTTCAGAAGTCAAACAGGAGCAGAAACAGTTGGACTGGACAGGACTTGCTCATGATTTAGGAAGAAAGAAGCACTCAGATATTTCTGCACAATTATTGACAAGGAAGGGAGGAGCTACTGCTGTTACAAGGACAAGAGGAAACTACAGGAAAGTCCAGATCAGCTCCAAGGTTTTCAGTAAGTCAGTACATGTTAGTAGTTCATGTCAGTGTTTAGTTTAGAAGTTAATTTTTTTAAATGTTTTGTCCAAATGATGTTTGTGAAATTAGGACAAGTAATCATACCCATGACTGTGAGATATTCTCATGGTTGCTCAGCTTCTTAACTTTGTTTTGGTGTGATGCACTGTAGTTTGTGTTAAAGGAAAGGATTTCTAGGAAGTCTGTACTGTCTGCAACAAGATCCTTTCTAAAGAAATTCTAATGGAAATGATGGAGCATAAAATCCACAGTCCCTGTCCTGTGGAAAAGTTGACTTCCAGAGTTGAAAAGAAGCAAACATGAGGCTTCAACAGTCTGAGTAGATCAAGTTTCTATCTTCCAGATATTTTTAGTCCAAAATTCTCCTCTTTGTGTTTCGACACCTAATGTTTCTTTTCAAAGCTGTGGTGGAGAGATGGAAACACAGAGAGGAAATTCTGCACTAAAAGACAAACATTTGAAGATACTCTGCCACTTTAGACTCTCAGCTCTGATTCTTGTTTTCTGCTCCATGCAGCTCATCTACAGGACTGTATTAAGTCCTAGTTGTTGAAGGATCTTAATTATTAAGCAGTGAAACTATTTCATATGAGGAAATGGTGGATTCATTCTTTGAAATGTTTCCTTTCTTCTGTTTCCTTGTCTTTTGATGATGGTCACTAAGCTCCAAATCTTGTAGCTGTTCAGAATTCAGCCTCAGTCAGTGTGAGAGAGCTGATATGTTTAAAGCTTCATAGACTGAAAAGGTTCTGGGAAGTTCTCTTGAAAAATGGATCCTAAATTTAACTTTGAGGAATTTAATTGTGTGCCTGCTCCAAATGCTATGCTAGGTCTATGTGGAGCAGCTTGTGTGATACATTATGTTTCTGTTTGTTTTCTATGAAACTGTGAATATTATTAGCTGACTGGATGAATAGAACACAAGAGAGATTTGTTTGTGCAGATAGATGAGACCTTAATGTGTCTAGTAACCCTTATTTTAAGATGCACACACACACTTTGTTCTGCAAGTAGTTATAGTTTGTTATGTCAGAGCAGCATCAGGTAAAACAATGAAGAATGATCAATACAGATCCTGATTTGCTGTAAGTCCTATATTCTCCATGATGGTGTGTGTGTGTGTGTGTGTGTGTGATGGGAAAAGAAGGATGAAGGAAAAGTTCTCACTGCAGCAGCTGTAGAATTTTATTATTATGACCACAATTACACCACAAGAGCCAGTTTGACTCTGTCATTTCCAGGCTCTGTGTTTCCAGTTCACCATTAAACACAATGATGTACTTTATTTCTTCATGATGACTCTTGAAAGTCTTTGAAGAGAGAGGAGAAAATTTCTTCTGTCATTTTTGCCTTTTTTTTCTCACAAAACTCGTTTTAAAGATTTTCATGATTCAAAGAAAAACACATTTTCTTGGTGGTCGGAGAAAATGATGAACTGTTCCATCATTTATCCAGAAGTTTCTATAGTAATGTGATCATTATTCTGTGACTGTGACAGGAGGAGTTCAGTGAATTGATGTGACTCGTCTGTGCTCTTTCACTGCTCATTTTAATGAAGTATATATTCCCTCTCTGTATTATGATATTGGATTGTAACTCAGCTTTACCACAACACTGTCATTGTACACCTGTATGTTTTGTTCACCGTGTTGATCCATCTGTCTTCCTGTATTCATTCTCTCACTCCCTCGCTCACTACAACCACATACACTAAATACACTAAACTGTAGTAAACTGTGGAAAAGCAAATCCATTATGTGTGAAACATAATGTGGCTGGATGATGTTCAGAGGAAACAGATTTTCTGAATGAATGAGGTAATGAAGTTTATTAACAGCAGTGGAGGTGGGAGACTGGGGTTTGTATCCAGAGTCCACTCTGTGGTTAGGTTTGGTATTTACAGCTATTTAACAATACACACAAGCTAACTTGCATATGGTCTAATACAAATGTCACACACACACACACATTTCATCAGAGAGAGCAGCTCTCAGAAATAAGTCCAGCAGTGGAGACAGTCCAACAGGCTCCACATGTTTCTGTGCTGAGAGGAGACTGTACTGAAGCTGTCAGCTGTACCATCAGCCTCTGAGGCTGCTCTGCTCTCTGTGTCACACACTGCTACTGTACATGAAGACTGCTGTCAGCTCGGCTCAGCTCCACTCATCACTAACTTCATTTAGAGCAAACAGAGCTCTGCTGTAACAGGAAGCAGCAGAAAGTCAGAGGCTTCGCCGTGAGGAGCGCAGACCTCTCTGTCATGTCAGCTGTTTTCAGGAAGGGACGTCACTTCACACACCTTCACAACTCGAGTCAGCATCAGACGGACACACGCACAATAAACATCCACGGTAGCTGGAATTTCCCTCTCAGCTCCGGTGTTTCCTAGTGGAAAACGCCAGGAGCGGAGGAAGAAATCCCAGTGTGAACGCTGCTGATGAACACAAGAGCTGGAGACTCTGTCTCTGCTTCTTCTGCTGCTTTCACACGGACATTAGCGACAACTACCGGAACTGTTATCCAGAGAGGAAGAGACTGTGTCTGTGTGTGAGTCCTCTGTCTCTGTGTGTGTGCTCAGTATGTTGCTACTAAAGCAGCGTTTCATGGTTCAGGACTGACAGCAGGACTAATCTGGACAAGTCCAGCTCATTTCATTCAGCTCCACAACCATGATTTGTCACATGGAGTGAAGTGAAGCCAGTGAAGAGGAGGGGAATGGGAGGAGGAAGCAACACAAAGTGTTTGCTGGTCTCTGATGGGATCTTAGCCAGCAGTTTGTCTCTGTGTTATTCTGTCTCTGTACCGTTAAACATTCATACTCAAGTGGACAGTCACAGTGGACACTGTCTAATGTCCAGAGGGAAAAAAAAAGTTCAAAGTGAAGACAGTCTAGTTGGTCTCATTGGATAAAGCCAGTTATCTGTGTGCAAACAAGTGTGACAGCAGATTTATTCCACTTAGTTCTGTCAGAACTAAGAAACATTATTATTATTATTTACTGTCCAACACAGTAAAGTGTAAATGATGGACATTTACTTAACACAACTTTTCATTTCCACTGTCACAGGATAGAAAGAACAAAGAACTTCACTAAGAGCCTTGATTCATAATTCATTTCCAGCCCACAGTGTTTCTGTCCTCCAGCAAACCTTTGGATGTCAGTGTGTCAAGCTAATGTTGGTGAATCTGAGGCTGTGTTGACTGAGAGAAGAAGCTGTGAGATCTTTTAGACCCTGAGGACTCACTCTGGACTGATTTGATAGATGCTCCACAAATAAAAGTGCTTCTCCACTCAACTAACTACTACTCCTCATAGGGACTGTCTGCAGGAACTGAAGCTGCTTTTGGTCAAAGAGATATTCATGTGTTCACTGTTCACTCAGGACCACTCAGCTGGGTTGGTGAATTCAGCACCAAGGACAGCAGCAGCTGTTACAGTGTGAAGTGCAGCAGCTTCAGAGTCCTTCTCACCTCACTATGGCAGCAGAGAAGCAGCTAAAGGAGACGCAGCAGCCACAGATTTGTTCCATGCTGCTCACACACTAATTGTTCTCACACTTGTATGAACTAATTACTTCACTTTTTTTCCTTGTAATTAATGTGACTGACTCTCAGAGACTAACAGAACATTTACCTCCAAGCAGCAGTTACTCCATCAGTATAGAGTCTCATTATTCAGACACACTCAGCAGCAGAGGACAGTGGAATCATCTTCCCTGATCCATCCTGTCTGTCTCATTCACATCCTGTAAGACTTTCTGCTTGTCAATAATCCAACCATCATAAATGATTGTCCCTCAGTGCTTTCACTGTAAAACAGCCTGTGTGACACCATGAGCCTCAATGAGATCTGGACATAACGTCAAGTTGTTGCTGTTTAATGTGATAACAAGTTGTTCTGATGGTGAAAGTGGATTAAATAATATAACAGCAATAAGAGACAGAGGACCACCTGACAGCATTAATGGACATGGACAGATATGTGCTCACACACTGCCGAGCTGCACACACTGTTAAACACTGTCACAGCTCATTAGCATCACGTTCTACCAGCAATTCAAGATCAACGAGTTGGTTCAGGATGGTGCAAAACACGAGACAACAAACAATCAGACACCAGACATGAACTGCATCATGTTAAAATCATAGCAAAGCAGCAACATGTGAGAGCACGATTGAATGTGGAGGAAGAGACAGAGATGATGGTTCTACTTCAGTCCAGCTGCTGAAAACTGTTTCCACTGCAGTTCTACTCCAAGGTGAAAAAATACAGAATATTATCTGACACTTCTAACAGACAGGAGCTGAAAACTTCTCACAGAAAATACAAGTGTCTCTGAATAACAAAGAGGAATGAGAGGAAGAGAAAGTGGGTGGACAAAGAGAAAAGAAGGAGCTGAGAGAGAGCAATGGAGGAGAGAAACTTTAAAGTCCAACAGTGATTCATCATAGTTTGTGAAAACTACCTGATACTTGTCCTGAGTGTTCAGTCAGTGAAAGAAACCATGAAAACAAAGCTGATTCTTCATTTTACATTTATCATGAATGACTAAGGGACTTTTTTTTGATCACTTGATTATTCATCTGAGAAAAGCATTAAGTTCTTTGAGTTACTGAGTCACTGCAGTGTGTTCAAAACAACTATACTTATAGAAATGAAGGCACTGATCACACAGTCTAAAACATAAGCTTCAGAAAAAATGAATACATTTCATATGCTGAAGGAAATGTTAGGTTTGTGTCATGTCCGACAGTCAACAATCAACCAAATACCCAACAAATCTAAGTCATTTAGCTTTGTAGCTCTGCACACATCCTTCTTCAGACACTGTGGTTTATGACACAGCCAGTTAAGTCTGGACTTCAAACCAGTTCAAACACAGTCATGCAGCATATAGATGCAGAATGTAAATCATTTTCTCAAACATCTGCACCAGCACTGAGGAATAAACATCAATGATAATTTATCATGATTTATGCAAAGAAAAAAAAGAGAAGTTTAATGTTTCTGTTGTTTTACTGTTTGAAAGAGGAGAAACAATGTTTGTATATTTGAAGACTAAAATCAGCTGTGAAGAACATTTTCCTTTTTCTTCTTTTCAGAGGTTTTTGAAAATCAGATAAAATGAATCAGTGGATGTGTCAGAATATGGAGAGAATCTTCATCCACTACAAACTTGTGACTTTGGAAATTTCCCAAAGCAAAACTCTGTTCATGTGAATCAAACCAGTAAATGTCTGGTTTCAGCTAATTTAACCTTTGGGCTGATGAATGAACGACTACCTGCTGCATAATCAGACTCATCACTACATTATTCACTGCACAAGCAGCTGCACACTGGTTCACACCTGAGAGAATAACGTCTGTCACTGTTCAGTTAGAAGAGCAAAGAAGAAGCAGGTGGTAGAAGAAAAACTGATGAGAGGAGGAAACGGAGGAGGGTGAGAAAAAGATGAATAATTACTGAACCTGCAACATCAACAGACGCCTGTCAGTGCCAAAGAAATGATTCTTATCAAGAAAAGCAGAGATTAAAGCAACTAGCCTCATCTTCATGTTCCAGATGCTCACACAGTTTTTGAAAAGTAAAGTAAACCAGATGAAAATAAATCATTCATGATTTGACTCAAGATGAAGAAAACATATCTCTTTACCTGGATGCATGAAATAAAAGTAATAAATCAGTGAAGGTTCAGAATGGTTTCAGTAAAATATCACAGATCTTATTTAAAGCTCTGTTACTCTGTCACAGCAGGACAATGACAGTGAGACGACTAAAGGAGACATGGAGCTTTGTCCTGGTTTGAAGGACAGAAGACAGAGGACAGTCTGTGTGTGGCTGCTCTGTCTGGGGAGACTGGTGGAGAAGAGACTGAGGTCCAAACTCTGACAGGACACAAGAGAGCAGCTCCAGCCCTCTGACAGAAGACAGGCTGGGAGGGAGGACAGCTGTCCAGCTGTGGATCAGCTACTGGACACTGACGGGACACACACCATCCCTCTGGCTGTCCCATAGAACAAACCCTGACTTCACATCAGGTGAGGATGTGTCCTTCATTTAAAATGAGGACTACAGGAAAAGTATAAGCTTCATTTGTTCAGAAGCTGTTTCCAGTTATTGGAATTTTAAAATAAATAAAATCTCAGTTTGATCACAAACAAAACAGATTCTATAAATTCCCTTGACAGAAGTAAAAACCAATCTCATTTCTATTATCAGCTGATTAAATGTTCATTTTCTCCATCAGCTCACCATCTGCTGGGCTACAGAGTTGATCAGCTCAGCAGACGTGCTGTGATCTAATAGGATCAGACAGGTGGAGACATGAAGGATGAAAACAGCTCTGCTCCAATGAAGGAAGCAGAACTAGAAACAGGCAGAGACACCTGCTGTACTGATTTCATCAACACTAACAGAGAAACACAGAGATGGAGTGAAGTTTCATTCATGCATCTTAGTTTAATATTTAAAGTTTATTCTGGACCATGGAAAATAAAAGCCCCAGAAAAGCTAGTACTCCTGACATCAGGAATGAATTTTAAAATGACTCATGAGCTGATTTAAAAATCTCAAATGTTTTGATGTGCATTTAAAATATTAATTATGAGGGAAAGCTGTGTTTTTATTCAGTGTATTGAAAACTCACCACTTCAAGCTTCTCCTTCCTCCACCTGTTTCTCTCCCTCCTTTCATCTGTCTCTATGTAGACTCACTCCTTCCTGTACTGTCTCTCTGCATCTCCTTCATTTCACCTTCAGCTTTACTTTTCATGTCAGTATCATCAACATACAGAGACGATAGAAGCAAATGGGTCATTTAGCAAAAGACGAACACATCAAAGATAAAACACAAACTTTCTACATGCTCCTAAAGTCAGAAACACACTCAAACACCAAAATTCTCTTGTTGTTTCTCAGGCAAACACATGCACACCCTCCTACAGACTGTCCACACTGCTGCTCTCTGTGTCTGTGAGATCACTTGTCACCACTTTGTTCCTCCAAATATAACAGTGATAATATTTGTGTCTGTGAAAGGACACATATACACACACTGTTACACATTCTCCACCTGCTTTGTGGTTGTGTGAGGAGTGTGTGAAGTGTGGAGGCGAACGTCACAATGACTGACTTCTCCTCTCTGCTTGGTTCCACTCAGCTGCCTGTCACTGACTCTTCAGAGCAAAGTGTTGGAGGTTAAAAATCTATTTACTGAAGCTGGAGCTTTTAACAGGCCACATTCACATTCAAATTCGCAGGGGTCAGCACAGCAACACAGCCTGGGTTGTATATGTCAGCTTTTGCAGTCTGTCCACAAAGCCACTAGTCAAGCTGTCTCTTGGGAAAGAAAGCAAAGGCCCACGTGGGACACTTTTCAAAACATTTCACTAAATGAACTAAACACTGACATGAACTACTAACATGTATGGACTTACTGAAAACCTTGGAGCTGATCTGCACTTTCCTGTGGTTTCCTCTTGTCCTTGTAACAGCAGTAGCTCCTCCCTTCCTTGTCAATAATTGTGCAGAAACATCTGAGTGCTTCTTTCTTCCTAAATCATGAGCAAGTCCTGTCCAGCCCAACTGTTTCTGCTCCTGTTTGACTTCTGAACTTGTCTCTGGCTGTGTGTCCACTTACTGCAGCCTCTGACATCAGACTGTAGAATGTTGATACATCAAAGGCATCAAAGGACAAACACACACACACACTCACACATACTGGTACTTATATCTTGGTGAGGACACTCTCTGGCATAATGCATTCCCTCGCCCTAACCTCTCTCTCTTTTAGCATCTCAGACCTATGTCAGTACCTGTGCCTCCGTCAAAGAATACAAAAAAAAAAAAAAACACTAGACCTGTACACACATAAAGTCATGTATTCATCTGTGAATGTGTGTTTGATGAGTGCAAAGTGAAAATGCTGCATGAACCTTGTTTTTGTAAAAGCTTCTCGTTTCCTTTGCTTCTTACAACTGTATATTTTTCAAGCATCATCTGTCATATTGAAGAAATAAGTTCATTCAGTAGCGTTATTTCTTTTTTTATTGTCATCATGTACACTTTTCTTGTCTCAAAGACGCCAGCATCCCCACCAAATCCTAAAAGTAAAGTATACCAACGAAATGACAACATCTAGCACGCATTTCTTCCGCAAAGGAAGAGCAAAAGTCGGACAGGGAGCTCACACTTGTGGCGCTCTATAAAGATGTTTGACTTTTCACCAACTCAAAAGGCTCAGCCATAAGGCCAAGCCGGCCAAAAATAACTTCAACTCATTGGTGTTCCTCTCCACGGAAGTCTTTAGTAAAAGGCGAAAGACTTGTGCGTTATGAAGAGAAACAAGAGTCAAAACAGGCCTGTCTCAGAGAGCAGCTGAGGACCCTAGTCGTCCCGGCTACCACCGTCGTGGTGCGCCTCCCTTGGCTTGCCGCGTGCTAAATCCCAGCCTCCCCACCACCTCCAGCCTGAAAAATCCAGGCCTGGCTTTTACATGGAGACTACAAAGTCTGGGAAACCATCAGGCGTCTTCAGGAGTCGCGACCAATCATCGTAGCTGAGGTGCACTGTGTTGTTGAGCTGGGTTCCCTGGGTGATATCAGTAAATCAACTGACTGGTTGTGCACAATTCACTTGATAAAAACTTAGCCGCATGTTCCTTCAGCCACTGGAAAAGTTTGACTCCTAACTAAACATGTGTGTCAGAACTTGATTTTCTACAAAGCAAGAGAAAGGTGCACCGTTCGGCAGCACTGCAATGCCAGGTCGATGCGTGGAGTGAGCAGAGCAAGCTCCCTCTCCTAAAAATGGGTTTAATACGTTATCCCCATATAGGGAACATATCAGATATTAAACTGATAAGAACAGATACTACACTTGATCTTAGCCAAAAGGCCGAGAAGCGATGAGGCCCAAGCCTTTGGCGTCCAAATCAAGCTCTTGGTACAACCGTCACAGTGTCACGGTGTCCCGTTTGTAAGGCAGCTTATCAATTGCCGCCACTTAGCAACTCCGCCCATCTGTCTGCTGTGTACTTTTCCTGCCGCTATACAAAGATGTTTGACTTTTCACCAACTCAAAAGGCTCAGCCATACGGCAAAGCCGGCCAAAGATAGCTTCAACTCATTGCTGTTCCACACCAAAGCCTAGAAATAAAACATACTACAACAACATCTAGCACACATTTCTTCCACAAACAAGCAGCAAAGTGGGACAGGAGAGCTCACACTTCATTTTGTCATGGAAAGGACACGCCCACTTCCCCAATTCCAATGGGAACACGGGAATTGTCACGACTAAACACGCCACTCTGTAGCGTATGCCAGAGAGCTTCTGCAGAACAACACCGCCGCTTTGTGGACAGACTGCAAAAGCTGACACGTAACTCCAAATCAACAAAGCCACTTCACAAAATGGAGAGCCTTCAACAGGTTAGCACATGGGAATTCCTGGCACATTGTGTTTTTTTCTACACACTTACGCAACAGGGGAGAGCCTTGAACGCAGTCCCCGCTACCAGAAATTATGCAGTCGAGATTCCCACATTTGGGGAATTCGCATGAGGGGTCAGCACAGCCGAGTGCAATGGCTGAGCCTCACCCTGGGTGAACCACCTTGTTGATCATGGTATCTCCCCTGCCAGGTAAGTATGAGCTGCAGCTGGAAGAGAGCGGGTGGTGGTCACCAGGCACAGCACTCTGGCTGACGGTGCCCACAATGCATAATCCCACATTTCAGTGCCTTGAGCATCAGCTCCCCTTTGTCTGTTACGTTTATGGCTGAAAAGACACAAACACTGCTGCAAATAGGCTGCGGGCGTGCGGCAAACGCGCTTTGTTGGATCTACCCATCATGCACTGCTCTGCCAAAAACAAAGGAACACTGTGTGAAATGCCACTAGTCAAGCTGTCTCTTGGGAAAGAAAGCAAAGGCCCACGTGGGACACTTTTCAAAACATTTCACTAAATGAACTAAACACTGACATGAACTACTAACATGTATGGACTTACTGAAAACCTTGGAGCTGATCTGCACTTTCCTGTGGTTTCCTCTTGTCCTTGTAACAGCAGTAGCTCCTCCCTTCCTTGTCAATAATTGTGCAGAAACATCTGAGTGCTTCTTTCTTCCTAAATCATGAGCAAGTCCTGTCCAGCCCAACTGTTTCTGCTCCTGTTTGACTTCTGAACTTGTCTCTGGCTGTGTGTCCACTTACTGCAGCCTCTGACATCAGACTGTAGAATGTTGATACATCAAAGGCATCAAAGGACAAACACACACACACACTCACACATACTGGTACTTATATCTTGGTGAGGACACTCTCTGGCATAATGCATTCCCTCGCCCTAACCTCTCTCTCTTTTAGCATCTCAGACCTATGTCAGTACCTGTGCCTCCGTCAAAGAATACAAAAAAAAAAAAACACTAGACCTGTACACACATAAAGTCATGTATTCATCTGTGAATGTGTGTTTGATGAGTGCAAAGTGAAAATGCTGCATGAACCTTGTTTTTGTAAAAGCTTCTCGTTTCCTTTGCTTCTTACAACTGTATATTTTTCAAGCATCATCTGTCATATTGAAGAAATAAGTTCATTCAGTAGCGTTATTTCTTTTTTATTGTCATCATGTACACTTTTCTTGTCTCAAAGACGCCAGCATCCCCACCAAATCCTAAAAGTAAAGTATACCAACGAAATGACAACATCATCTAGCACGCATTTCTTCCGCAAAGGAAGAGCAAAAGTCGGACAGGGAGCTCACACTTGCGGCGCTCTATAAAGATGTTTGACTTTTCACCAACTCAAAAGGCTCAGCCATAAGGCCAAGCCGGCCAAAAATAACTTCAACTCATTGGTGTTCCTCTCCACGGAAATCTTTAGTAAAAGGCGAAAGACTTGTGCGTTATGAAGAGAAACAAGAGTCAAAACAGGCCTGTCTCAGAGAGCAGCTGAGGACCCTAGTCGTCCCGGCTACCACCGTCATGTGCGCCTCCCTTGGCTTGCCGCGTGCTAAATCCCAGCCTCCCACCACCTCCAGCCTGAAAAATCCAGGCCTGGCTTTTACATGGAGACTACAAAGTCTGGGAAACCATCAGGCGTCTTCAGGGAGTCCGCGACCAATCATCGTAGCTGAGGTGCACTGTGTTGTTGAGCTGGGTTCCCTGGGTGATATCAGTAAATCAACTGACTGGTTGTGCACAATTCACTTGATAAAAACTTAGCCGCATGTTCCTTCAGCCACTGGAAAAGTTTGACTCCTAACTAAACATGTGTGTCAGAACTTGATTTTCTACAAAGCAAGAGAAAGGTGCACCGTTCCCGGCAGCACTGCAATGCCAGGTCGATGCGTGGAGTGAGCGGAGCAAGCTCCCTTTTCAGCTCCCTCTCCTAAAAATGGGTTTAATACGTTATCCCCATATAGGGAACATATCAGATATTAAACTGATAAGAACAGATACTACACTTGATCTTAGCCAAAAGGCCGAGAAGCGATGAGGCCCAAGCCTTTGACGTCCAAATCAAGCTCTTGGTACAACCGTCACAGTGTCGCGGTGTCCCGTTTGTAAGGCAGCTTATCAATTGCCGCCACTTAGCAACTCCGCCCATCTGTCTGCTGTGTACTTTTCCCTGCCGCTATACAAAGATGTTTGACTTTTCACCAACTCAAAAGGCTCAGCCATACGGCAAAGCCGGCCAAAGATAACTTCAACTCATTGCTGTTCCACACCAAAGCCTAGAAAT